>WNWK01000341.1:510000-543915 GCA_009830355.1 Cherax destructor | reverse complement strand
CCGTCCGCTTATTGAATCCGGTCGAGGGTACCACTTTTTGGATTCCAATAATGGTTTCTTATTTCTTGATCTGACGAGATACAGTGTCACTTATTTCAATGAATCCTGTAGGGATTATTTGGGTTACGCGAGACAGACCACTGGAAGATGATTAAACAGAGTAATAATGATCAGTATGATACAAAAGTATAACTTGCGTGTTGGAGAAAAAAACAGTGCTTCTGGCAGCTCCTACTGTGACGGGCGGCCGTACCTCTGTCACCCTGGTTTACCTCTGGCACCCTGTTTACTTCTTGCACCCTGGTTAACCTCACCCCGGTTTAACACCTGGGTTTTTATGAACTTATGGTTCACTCTACTGGGTTTATTTTTTTTTTCTACACCACACCACTGCTGTTTTTTCTATGATGACTGGAATATATACGGTCTTATGTTGCTGAAATCGTTCACTGACAACTCACAACTCGACACTGTTTATCGTATTTTTCAGCTGGACAATTTACGTATTTCCTCATGATTGTGCACTTATTCGTATTTCATATATTTTTTTTTATATCAATGTAATCACTAGGGACTGGATAGTACCCATTAAGGTTAGTATGCGTGCTGGAAGATTTACTGATATACTAAGTTAAAGAAAAGCTTGGAATCGTTGTAATCTGAGCAGTAACTAAAGAATGCCTCTTCAGATCGGCTTCAAATTTTCAGCACTCTTATGTTTCCCAGAAAACAAGATTCACGATGTTACTGAGCTGGATGAATCCCAAGTTGCCAATTTTATTACATAAATAGTGATGCAAAACAACCACAGGGGAAGTTGAATGATAGCTCTAGGCCTTATGTGTTGCTCTCAACACATCTTCAAGAGCTTATATTGTTGCAGAAAGGAGTAGGAAGTCCAGGTAGATTCGTTCAAGGAAACAGCTTAATCTGTGTAGGTACAAATTTTGTTGGATTCTATGGCCTAAGACTATTTTGTGCTGTGCTTTTCTCAAAGGATGTTTTCCTTGATTGTAGGTTGTGTAAATTTTTGAGGTGCCAATTTTATTAAATTGTTTTTCATCAGATAACTGAAGAACGTCTCTTCTGATCAGAGATGTATCACAGTGCTTGACTTTACTGGGTTATTCTAAGTTAAATCTACTGAATGTTTTTTGTGTACCAATACCTAAACAAAACTTTAACTGTAAACGCTGGTCAATCTTAGAGAAAAGTTTGCCTTTATGCAAGCACTTGGTTTTCATGCAATAATTCCTGAGTGACATACAATTGCTTTTACCTCTTCAACACTGAAAACTTGATAATGTAGCTTTTGACTTAATGAGCTTGTGTATTTTACAACACTGATCTTTCTAACAAGAGAATGCCTTTTCAGTTTGGCTTCAAAGCTGGTGTTTCAGAGTGGAAGGTTTGAATTAGTTTTGGACTGTGTAAGTCCTATTTTGATTTTGTTGAATAAATTGGACAATTAATTTACATGTGATAATTTATGAATGCCTCTTCCCATTTGTTTAAAATCTTCAGTGCTAATCTTTAACTGCATTAAAAAACTTTTGTTACCCTCTGCACTATTCCTTTCGGGCGCATTGAGGCGCAAGAGACTAGGGCTATACAGTACGGGGATATCGTTTTTGGATCACCCAGCGACCGAAAGACACCTATTTAGTATTATAACAATATATAGGTGCTGTAAGTTCATCATGAGTATTGACAGAATAATAATATTTTTTGTAAGTTTAGCAGTATTCTAAATCTACAATTAAAATTGTAAGTGTATGATTAGTACTGTAAACGAGTCATTAGTATTGTAAGTTAATATTGTCGTAAGTATATCATTAGTATTGTATGTTATAGTACTCTAAGTGTATTAATAATATATTAAGTATATTATTGTAAGCTTGTGTCTTCAATGTCACAGCAGTACGCTGTTTAAATACATCGCTGATGTTAGTGTAAAATGTTGACACAGCTGAGGAACTTGTGTTACCTGACCTGCGACCTTACGCGTACTGATCTTGAAATTATGTAGTTATGTAGTTATGCAGTTCTAAACATTCACAGTAGATTGTTCGTCAGTGTTGTTTTTCATAACACGAAAACTCACTGACATTACTTAAAACTCGCTGGATATAATGACCGACGACAGGAAAGTAAGAATATAAAGGACAGGATGCTCACTAGAACAATGCAGGAATTACAAAATAAAAATGGTCTTAAAGAGGGAACACTTGAGAGGAAAATAATAACGTGGTGCGGGTGTGTGCTTACTGATTTGTGTTTGAAAGGTAGAGTCCGGACTCCTGACCACGACTTTTTTAAGATTCAACGATCGGCATTACAAGTTTCTGTCTGGCCTCTCCCTAGCATATCTTCTCTTCAAACTATGTATGGAGCTTGACTCCATCACGTTCGCATCCAGTTCATTTCCGTTCCCTACTACCCTCAGACTGAAAAAGTCCCTCGCCATTCAGGCATTCGTCATTCATGGTCCTGATGTACGCCTTGTTTAGATCTCTGAAAGCTAGTCGTAGATTGGATGCAGTAGTTATTCGGTAGACGTGCGCCTCAGTCGATATGCTTTGTATAATACTCACCCCGAGGTCCTCTCTGAGTAAGATCTACAGCCTTTGTTCCCCCTCCCCCAAGTCGGTACTCCGTCTGAAGTCTTCTTTGCCCTTCCCTAGCCTTCATAACTTTGCACTTGCTGGGGTTAAATTCCAGTAGGAACTTGTCAGACCAGACCTGTAGCATGTCCAGGTAAATTTGTAGTCTTTCCTGGTCTTCACCTGTCTGTATTATCTTCATTAGTTTCATATCTGCGAACAGGTATACCTCTAACTTTACCCTTCCGATATATCGTTCACTTATACAACAAATAGTACCAGTCCAAGCACTGATCCATGTGGAACCCCATTCGTCACATGCACCCATTCATACACCACTTCCTCGGACATTCACTCATTGTTTTCTTCCTATTTAGGCATTACTTGATGTATTGTAGTGCTTCCCCTGTTATTCCTCTAGCATTCGCTACATTTGTATAAATTTGTGTGTGCGCGCGCGCGCGCGCGTGTGTGTGTACTCACCTAGTTGTGGTTACAGGGGTCGAGTCACAGCTCCTGGCCCCTGTGTGTGTGTGTGTGTGTGTGTGTGTGTGTACTCACCTAGTTGTGGTTGCAGGGGTCGATTCATAGCTCCTCTGTGTGTGTACTCACCTAGTTGTACTCCCCTAGTTGTGGTTGCAGGGGTCGAGTCATAGCTCCTGGCCCCGCCTCTTCACTGGTCGCTACTGGGTCACTCTCCCTGCGCCATGAGCTTTATCATACCTCTTCTTAAAGCTATGAATGGATCGTCCCTCCACTACATCACTTCCCAAACTATTCCACTTCCCGACCACTCTGTGACTGAAGAAATACTTCCTAACATCCCTGTGATTCATCTGAGTCTTCAACTTCCAACTGTGTCCTCGTGTTGCTGTGTCCCATCTCTGGAACATTCTGTCTCTGTCAGCCTTGTCAATTCCTCTCAGTATTTTATATGTCGTTATCATGTCCTCCCTATCTCTCCTGTCCTCCAGTGTCGTCAGGTCGATTTCCCTTAACTCTCATCGTAGGACATACCCCTTAGCTCCGGGACTAGTCTTGTTGCAAACCTTTGCACTTTCTCTAGTTTCTTTACATGCTTGTCTATGTGTGGGTTCCAAACTGGTGCTGCATACTCCAATATCGGCCTAACGTACACAGTGTACAAGGTCCTGAACGATTCCTTATTAGGATGTCGGAATGCTGTTCTTAGGTTAGCTACACTCCCGTATGCTGCAGCTGTTATTTGGTTGATGTGCGCCTCAGGAGATGTGCCTGATGTTATACTCACCCCAAGATCTTTTTCCTTGAGTGAGGTTTGTAGTCTCTGTCCCCCTAGACTGTACTCCGTCTGCGGTCTTCTTTGTCTTTCCCCAATCTTCATGACTTTGCACTTGGTGGGGTTGAACTCCAGGAGCCAATTGTTGGACCAGGCTTGCAGCCTGTCCAGATCCCTTTGTAGTTCTGCCTGGCCCTCTTCCGATTGAATTCTTCTCATCAACTTCACATCATCTGCAAACAGGGACACTTCGGAGTCTATTCCTTCCGTTATGTCGTTCACAAATACCAGAAACAGCACCGGTCCTAGGACTGACCCCTGTGGAACCACACTAGTCACAGGCGCTCACTCTGACATCTCGCCACGTACTATGACTCGCTGCTGTCTTCCTGACAGATATTCCCTGATCCACTGGAGTTCCTTTACTGTTATCCCTGCCTGGTCCTCCAGCTTTTGCACTAATCTCTTGTGTGGAACTGTGTCAAACGCCTTCTTACAGTCCAAGAAAATGCAATCTACCCACCCCTCTATTTCTTGTCTTACTGCTGTCACCCTGTCATAGAACTCCAGTAGGTTTGTGACACAGGATTTCCTGTCCCTGAAACCGTGTTGGCCGTCGTTGATAAGCTTATTCCTTTCTAGGTGCTCCACCACTCTTCTCCTGATAATCTTCTCCATGACTTTGCATACTATACATGTCAGTGACACTGGTCTGTAGTTTAGTGCTTCATGTCTGTCTCCTTTTTTAAAAATTGGGACTACATTTGCTGTCTTCCATACCTCAGGTAATCTCCCTGTTTCGATAGATATGTTGAATATTGTTGTTAGGGGTACACATAGCGCCAATGCTCCCTCTCTCAGGACCCATGGAGAGATGTTGTCCTGCCCCATCGCCTTTGAGGTATCTACCTCACTCAGCAGCCTCTTCATATGTGATGTCCTCAATATCTGCACTACTCATGGTGAATATTAGGTCAAGTCTCGCTGGTTCATCCTCTCCTCTCTCTCTGGTAGTGTCCCTTACGTGTTGGTACATGAAGTTTTCCAGTACCACCTCCATCACGTTTCTTAGCCCCCATGTGGTTCCAAGTTCTCCCAATCGATTTCCTTGTGGTTGAAGTCACCCATGATTAGTGTGTGTGTGTTGTGTGTGTGTGTGTGTGTGTGTGTGTGTGTGTGTGTGTGTTTGTGTGCGTGTTTGTGTGGAGTTTACCTGGTGAGGGTTAACTGCAGGTGGGGTGCGGGTGGGTGTGAGTTAGTCCTGACTAGCTTGTGCTACTAGGTCAGATGCCGTGCTCATTCCTTAAGTGAATGTAACCTGACCTGGCTGGGTCGGGGCATTGGCTGAAGCCGGTTGGAGAATTGGACCTGCCTCGCATGGGCCAATAGGCCTGCTGCAGTGTTCCTTCTTTCTTATGTTCTTAAGTCATAGCTCCTGCCCCGCCTCTTCACTGGTCGCTATTAGGTCACTATTCCTGCTCCACTACATCACTTCCCAGACTATTCCACTTCCTGACAACTTTGTGTGTGTGTGTGTACTCACCCACCTAATTCACCTAATTGTGGTTGCAGGGGTCGAGACTCAGCTCCTGGCCCCGCCTCTTCGCTGTCTGCTACTGGGTCTCTGCTCTCACTGCTCCATGAGCTTTATCATACCTTGTCTTAAAACTATGTATGGTTCCTGCCTCCACTATATCTTTCTCTAGACTATTCCACTTCCTGACTACTCTGTGGATGAAGAAATGCTTCCTAACATCCCTTTGACTCATCTGAGTCTTCAGCTTCCAGTTGTGTCCCCTTGTTTCTGTGTTCCCTCTCTGGAACATCCTGTCACTGTCTACCTTGTCAATTCCCCGCAGTATTTTGTATGTCGTTATCATGTTTCCTCTGACCCTTCTTTCCTCCAGTGTTGTTAGTCCTATTTCCCTCAACCTTTCTTCATAAGACAGACCCCTGAGTTGTGGAACTAACCTTGTCGCAAACCTTTGCACTTTCTCTAGTTTCTTTACGTGCTTGACCAGGTGTGGGTTCCAGACTGGTGCTGCATATTCTAGTATGGGCCTGACGTACACGGTGTGTGTGTGTGTGTGTGTGTGTGTGTGTGTGTATGTGTGTGTGTGAGCATGTAGACATCCAGGGACAGACATGAGACACACGTCCCACCAATAGTTCGTCTCTAGGTACCAAGATCTTTGTGTCCGTTAGTTGATGTCAGCCGCTTAGCAAAACTAGTCCACCAGAATCCACGGCAATGACTATACCAGCGGCAGTAACAGCTACAGAAGCAGTAGCAGTGCCATCAGTAGCAGCAACAGTAACAACAGTAACAGTGGTGACAGTCTCCAGCAAGGAGAGCCAACCAGCCTCTTGTTTTACTCAACAATTAAGAGGAAAGTATTTAACTGACCCTCTCCTCTTACTTTTATTATTCTCCTCTACTGTTACTTTTATTATTCTACTCTACTGTTACTTTTATTATTCTCCTCTACTGTTACTTTCATTATTCTCCTCTTCTGTTACTTTTATTATTCTCCTATTCTGTTACTTTTATTATTCTCCTCTTCTGTTACTTTTATTATTCTCCTCTGCTATTACTTTCATTATTCTCCTCTTCTGTTACTTTTATTATTATCCTCTTCTGTTACTTTTATTATTCTCCTCTTCTGATACTTTCATTATTCTCCTCTTCTGTTAATTTTTGTTTTTCTCCTCTCCTGTTATTATTCTTCTCCTTTGTTTATTTTTCTAATCTCTTGTTTCTCTTATTATTCTATTTCTCTCGATCTACTCTTATTATTCTCATCCACTTACTCATTATTATCCTCTCTTGTTACTCTTATTGTTCTTTTTTCCTCTTATTTTTATCATTCTCCTTTCCTGTTGCTCTTAGTATTTTCATCCTTTGCTTGATTTTTATGCATTTTTAATTTCATTCTTTGTCCTCCTGTCTTTTCTCTTTTTCTTCATCCTCTTTATAAATGGCATTCTCACCTTCATCATCTTCCCATCCTTCTCTTCCCTTTTATCCACCTTCACCTTGTCATTCTCCTCCTCCTCCTCTTCCTCCTCCTCCTTCTCCTCCTCCTCTTCCTCCTCCTCCTCTTCCTCCTCCTCCTCCTCCTCTTCCTCCTCCTCCTTCTCCTCTTCCTCCTCCTCCTTCTCCTCTTCCTCCTCCTCCTTCTCCTCCTCCTCTTCCTCCTCCTCCTCCTCCTCTTCTTCCTCCTCCTCCTCTTCCTCCTCTTCCTCCTCCTCCTTCTCCTCCTCTTCCTCCTCCTCCTTCTCCTCCTCTTCCTCCTCCTCCTTCTCCTTCTCCTCTTCCTCCTCCTCCTTCTCCTCCTCCTCTTCCTCCTTCTCCTCCTCCTCTTCCTCCTCCTCCTTCTCCTCTTCTTCCTCCTCCTTCTCCTCCTCCTCTTCCTCCTCCTTCTCCTCCTCCTCTTCTTCCTCTTCTTCCTCCACCTCCTCCTCAATTTCAGTAATGTTCAGTTAGAGGAAGTGAAATGTTCAAGGAAGCTAGAGTGGGTGGGTAGTGAAGACATGTCAGTGGGCAGCAGTGAGCGGGTGGTAACGATGGGCGGATGTGTGGCGAGGGTGGACGGTGAGGCGAGGCGGATGGTCGGCGTGGGTGGATGGGAAAGGAATGGAAGGCTGGTCAGGGTATCGTGGGATGGGCTGGTAAGCAAGGCAGGATGGGAGGAAGGCTGTGTTAGTGGCAGGAAAATCGATTGTGAGTCTCTCCCTTAAGTGTACTGAAGACGTGTTGACCACACCAGCGCCGCCCCTAAAAAAAAAAAAGAATGAAGTCTACTTCCTCGGGTTTAACAAAACGAAAGAATTTCTGGTAATAACAGCTGGTGCAGTGACAGCAGCAGTAGCTACTTACTGATGCATTAATAGTAGCTGAGAGAGTAGCATTAGCAGTAGCAATTTCATTAAGGGTACTAGGAAGATTTGAATTAGCTGCGAAGGTAGTCAGACAAGTAATGGTGAAGGAAAGGAAAAGGAGGAAAGAGAAGACCGGAGGCGGAGTGCAGCTTGAGAAGTGAGAAACTACGAATATCACTCAAGGAGAGTAATCTTGGAGCGAACATCACACCAAACGAATTGCCAGAATTCAAGTCGTAATAAACGACTGTAAATAAATTGACAGATGAATAGGGGGATCGAACCTCGTGGTGGCAGGTTCATCGCTACAGAGCTATGGGGATTCGGAAACAAAACTTTAGTTCATGTAAAGTGCTGGATCTGCCACCACCAGGACCATAGTTCGATCTCCACATCCATCTTTCTGTTAATTCATGTCGCTAGAAATTGAGCCCACATCTTGTCAGTCATGTTCAGAAACTCCAGAAAGTCCAAAAGTTTGAACCAAGACTAGTCCAGAGCTGAGGCTATTCATCAGCTATGAGGAGAGAATAGCATGGAGCAAAAAGAGATATTCATATAACTTTATTATGTTTCAGGTTCTTATACAAAAGAGATAAAATGATAAGAGGCAATGAAGACAAATGTTGTAGGTGGAAGTATAGGAAGAGTGAGTCTGGTGGCTGTAAGTGGCAGCATCATGTTGTAAGTGGCAGCATCATGTTGTAAGTGGCAGCATCATGTTGTAAGTGACACCATCATTTTGTAAGTGGCACCATCATGTTATAAGTGGCAGCAGCATTTTTTTAGTGGCAGCAGCATGTTGTAAGTGGCAGCAGCATGTTGTAAGTGGCAGCATCATGTTGTAAGTGGCAGCAGCATGTTGTAAGTGACAGTATCATGTTGTAAGTGACAGCATCATGTTGTAAGTGGCAGCATCATGTAAGTGACAGCATCATGTTGTAAGTGGCAGCATCAT
Source organism: Cherax destructor (assembly GCA_009830355.1). Classification (NCBI taxonomy): domain Eukaryota; kingdom Metazoa; phylum Arthropoda; class Malacostraca; order Decapoda; family Parastacidae; genus Cherax; species Cherax destructor. Next base: position 535,214 of record WNWK01000341.1, on the reverse strand, counting down.
GTAAGTGGCAGCAGCATGTTGTAAGTGACAGCATCATGTTGTAAGTGGTAGCATGATGTTGTAAGTGGCAGCATCATGTTGTAAGTGGTAGCATCATGTTGTAAGTGACAGCATCATGTTGTAAGTGGCAGCATCATGTAAGTGGTAGCAGCATGTTGTAAGTGACAGCATCATGTTGTAAGTGGTATCATGATGTTGTAAGTGGTAGCATCATGTTGTAAGTGGTATCATGATGTTGTAAGTGGTAGCATCATGTTGTAAGTGGTAGCATCATGTTGTAAGTGGTAGCATCATGTTGTAAGTGGAAGCATGATGTTGTAAGTGGTAGCATGATGTTGTAAGTGGTAGCATGATGTTGTAAGTGGTAGCATGATGTTGTAAGTGGTAGCATGATGTTGTAAGTGGTAGCATGATGTTGTAAGTGGTAGCATCATGTTGTAAGTGACAGCATCATGTTGTAAGTGGCAGCATCATGTAAGTGGTAGCAGCATGTTGTAAGGGACAGCATCATGTTGTAAGTGGTATCATGATGTTGTAAGTGGTAGCATCATGTTGTAAGTGGTATCATGATGTTGTAAGTTGTAGCATCATGTTGTAAGTGGTATCATGATGTTGTAAGTGGTAGCATCATGTTGTAAGTGTAGCATCATGTTGTAAGTGGTAGCATGATGTTGTAAGTGGTAGCATGATGTTGTAAGTGGTAGCATCATGTTGTAAGTGGTAGCATCATGTAATAAGTGGTAGCATCATGTTGTAAGTGGTAGCATGATGATGTAAGTGGTAGCAGCATGTTATAAGTTTTAGCATCATGTTGTAAGTGGTAGCATGATGATGTAAGTGGTAGCAGCATGTTATAAGTGGTAGCATCATGTTGTAAGTGGTAGCACGGGAAGAGTGAGTCTGATGATTGTGAATGGCAACATCCAGAGTTTCTTCAGCCGGAGATGCTGCTCTCTCATTATCCTTCCACACCACTGGCGGTTGCTATGGTAACACCCATTACTCTCTCTATTTTCTCCCCAGTGATAGGGAACAAGTTTTCCCCAGCTGGAGAGAGAGACACACAGACAGAGAGAGAAACAAAGAGGGAGAGATTCATTCATTGATTTTGACAGAAAAGATTGTATACATGAATAAATAGGAAAATAGGAAGTTGCAGATAGACGTGTAGACAAACAGCTGTGAAAATAGACTTATAGATAGACAAGCAGGCAGGCTGAAAGATAAACAGATTGACAGGCACAGTGGCACAGACATATAAACGCAAATACAAACAGAGAAGCACAAACATAAGAACAGAAGGCAGAGAAGCATTGATGCAACTAGAAAGAGAGACAGATATAGGCAGGCAAACAGTCGGACAGATAAATTCAGACAGATATGCAGACAGACAAGCTAACGTATAGACAGACAGACCAACAGAGCACTCAAGCCTCATCACCACGGCCGCTACTACTCCAACACTCATGTCACTCGGCACAACTGAAAAACTACCGTATATCCCTCTCACCCTCTGTCATATTGCCACTGTTCCTCCAACAAATCATCCCTCACTGCTCCATCAATCTTTCTTCCCGGTAGCCTGAATCCCCCTTTCCTTACCTTCTCAGTTATCTTACTCTCCTTATCACACCCATCTTTCGATCGCCTTTCCTTCCACCTATCACTCACTCCAACTTCCTCTCTCCTATCCTAAAACCACCCCCAATTTGCCACATCCCTCCCTATTCAACTCACTCCTTACCCTACTCCCGATACCAAGATATCCCCAACCAAAATGAAGCAGAAATTTCCCGCCCTTCACTCTCTCAATACCAAAGAAATTAATAAAAATATGGACTTCAATAATAGTAACAGCAAGAGATATAAATATAATCTAATGCAAGAATACCGATGAAATCGCAAAAAAGTGATAAAGAGAGAGAGAGAGAGAGAAGTAGTAGCATTGAAAAGATATCTTAGCAATCACAGAGATAATTAAGAGAGACTGGCTCTGCTGGTAGAATTTCCGACAATATGTTAGGTAAAAGAACACATGTGCAGCTAATTCAAAACAGCTAATTCAAAACCCAGAACTAAAAGCAGCTGAGAAGATTTAAACCAGAGTAAGGAAGAGATGCAAAAAGCAAATGATGAAAGCCAAAAGAGGTGTGAGCAGGAGAGCCAGAAACGAATACTCGAGAGTGCGAAAAGAAACAGATTAACAATATGAGATTGATAAGATTGCAGAAGCAAAGTCCTAATAAAAATTTCCAATCATATCAGATAAAGGATAAAATAATGAACACAAAGGACTAAATGATAACACTTAAAAATGAAGAGAAGACTGCAGACGAGGTCGTCACAGATGAAATACGGATGCCAGAGAGCAAGAGAGAATGAATAGATCAACGGAGACTGAACAACATAATCACAATACAGGATGAAGTGAAGAAGCTGCTTAGAAAAATGGACATGCCAAATGCAATGAGACTTTGTAATGTGTCTTCTTGGATCGTGGGAGAGGGATCAGAGACACTGCATGAACTGATCCCAAAAATATATAAAAATCAGTGATGACAGAACACGTTCTGGAAAGATGGGATGTTGTTACTGTATTCAAGCTAAGTGGTAAACAGACAGCCTTGAACTACAGGAGGGTATACTTGAACTACAGGAGGGTATAGTTGAACTACAGGAGGGTATACTTGAACTACAGGAGGGTATAGTTAAACTACAGGAGGGTATAGCTGAATTAGAGGAGGGTATAGTTGAACTACAGGAGGGTATAGTTGAACTAGAGGAGGGTATAGTTGAACTAGAGGAGGGTATAGTTGAACTAGAGGAGGGTATAGTTGAACTAGAGGAGGGTATAGTTGAACTAGAGGAGGGTATAGTTGAACTAGAGGAGGGTATAGTTGAACTAGAGGAGGGTATAGTTGAACTAGAGGAGGGTATAGTTGAACTAGAGGAGGGTATAGTTGAACTAGAGGAGGGTATAGTTGAACTAGAGGAGGGTATAGTTGAACTAGAGGAGGGTATAGTTAAACTACAGGAGGGTATAGTTGAATTACAAGAGGGTGTAGTTGAACTACAGGAGGGTATAGTTGAACTATAGGAGGGTGTATTAAACTACAGGTGGGTATAGTTGAACTACAGGTGGGTATACTTGAACTACAAGAATGGGTCTTAATGTGCAAACTATGTTAAAAGAGAAGATAATAAGGAGAATGGTAGAATACCTAGAGACAATTATACTACTGACAACTAGCACAAGTACACGGAAGATAAATCCTGCCTGACAAACCTACTGAACTCTTATAAGAGGGTTACTGAGATTTAAATTCTAAGAGAAGGGATGAATGAATATTTCCGCACAAAAGACTAGTTTACTAGCGAAAAAAGCAGGCAGGGATAAAGGGAAATATACTTTACCTTATCAAGGAATATCTGAGCGGAAGGAAAGAGATAAATAGTTATAAACTGGTGATAGAAAGATGAGACTTAATACCGAATACAGACAGGGGAAAGGGAAGAACAGTGCTAAAAGCCCGGATTAAGACAAAGAAGACTGTTGATCAGGTGGAACGTTTCGGAAATAAAGATAACCAAACAAAGGTACGGATGGGGTTAGAGCCCATGGCGAGTCAGTCGTAAAACTCCAGGCCAGTGCGTAAGATACTCAAGTTTTGAATATATGTTAGTCTTCAACTTACTGCTTTTGAATACCATTAACAAAATGCCACTTGACAGATACAGTAACACCCACCATGGTATCTTGGTACAGGGAAGTCTTCTGCGACTCCCTTGTTAAACATTTGTCTAGCATGACCAACTTCCGCTAGTGGGCTACGCTCACCTATAATGTCACTTTCAGCTGCTTCACCTCACTTCTGCTCTGGTATATAACGTCTGACTGCATGTCTGTCGCCAGGATTCGATTGAAGAAGCCTGTTGTGCAGGCGAAACGTTTCGGCAATAAAGACACCCACGTGTCGCACATGTACGTCATTCTTCAATTTGTGAGTATTGTATACAGTAATACGAATAGACGCGGTGGCCAACGTATGTCGTGCACACTTAAGAACACTACGTAGATATGACAAATGTCAGACCTGTCACAGAGTACTATAACACTAGCGGTAAAACCTCACAATAGCAAACATGTCCAGAAACCAGAAATATCCATAGACTCGTTACGACATTTGACGTACAGCACTGATAGAGAGAAAACCCAAAGGAGATACGGTTGCGTCGTATGATATATAGGATTGTACAGGACAGAGAGAGAGAATGAAAGAGAGAATGTTTGATAAGAGTGGACCGAGGAGGGATAGATGATAGTTAAATTTGCAAATAAATCACAGGGATGTCAAAGTACCTCGTCATTCAGAGTGGATTGGAAGTGGAACGATCTAAGCAACGAATAAGCTTAATGAAAGTCAATGTAGCGCTTTAATCGAAGGTATAATAGTGTCCTATATGGCCAGAAATAGTCTCTGAGAGCTCAAAAGGCAGTGCCAGGACTACCTCAACAACTACAATTACGCGAATACGTACAGACATACATATAGCCAGGCATACAGGCAGACAGACAGACAGACAGAAACAGACCGACAGACGGACAGGGAAAAGAAAGACACTGTTAGATGAGTTTCAAAACTTAGCAGAGAACCATTTTCACTTCCTGTAATTCTGAGTCTTTAAAAGAGTTTAGATTGTGTTTCTTTTTTTCTCTCTCTCTCGTGTCTCGCTTGCTCATTGCAGATTGCGGCCCCGCTTTTTGGTTCAGTATTTTTTTCTCTCTGACTTTTATTCCTGGCGGGGAACTTTAGTGGGCGGAGTTCCTTGAAATTTTCCCCGCCGCTTCGACCACCAGAGAAGAGAACTCTTCCAGTTGGACATCTTCCATTATGATTCTTACTGCCTTGCTCTGTGTGTGTGTGTGTGTGTGTGTGTGTGTGTGTGCATGTTTTGTTGGGGTTTTATTAAGATGTCAACAAAGTCTGTTGTTTCATGTGCAGGAAAAACGACTCGGTGTGTTTCGATAACTACCATAAATACCGGTAAGTCACCTGTCTTCCCGTCTTCTGCAGTGAAGAAGACAGTGCGCCTCGCCAGGCGAGGACGTGTCTTAAAGACACATGAACAAACACTTAGGACTTTTATGGAGTGAACAAGGTCACCTAATAAAATGATCTAAATATTTGCTTATGTGTCTTTAACTACAGCTAAGCCAGTGGAAGGTCTCGGTCAGATGAGGAAAAGCTCCAACGGCTGGCCAACCCTCGGGCAGGCATCCTCAGAAATGTGTCCGGGACTCGTCTCGTTGCAAAGCATTAAGGGGCCCTCAGCTCGTGAGCATCACACACCAGGTCGTCACCAGGTGTGGATCAATGTTAAACAAGTGTGACATAAGAGTCAAGAGTGAGGTAATGTCTCATTAAATCAAAGATATCATACATACTGATGAAAAGACACATATGCAATACCTGGGTATTTTATTCTTCAGTGAACTAAGGTTAAAGGGCCAGGGGCTAGAGGAAGACACATTTAATTGGACCAGTTACTGGAGCTCAATTGCAATAGGGCCATGAGATGGAGGAAAATATATTCAACAGGGCCAGATGCTGTAGCTCAACTGCAACAGGGTCATGAGAGGGAGGGAAACACAGTCAACAGGGCCGGGGGCTGGAGCTCAAAACCCCGAAGAGAGCTCAGGCTCAAATACAGAAACTAAACTTTCTCAAACATTGCAAGATAAGAAAAATGTTTGTGGACCAGGAGCTGTAGCTTTATGTCCTTAGCAAGCCTGGGAGATTATTTTTCACCTTAAACATTACTGAAGGTTGAGACAGAGAGAGGACATGAGCATGACTAAACATTTCAACATATCAGTATCAGCGTTCATCTCACGCATTAATATTTATTCCATCTTCAGTATTTAAACATCAAGAACATTGAGCACCAAACATTCTTCCTTACATTCAACAGCAGAATTGAAAATATTCTGCCATAACATTCTGCACCATAACATCGATCACGCCGGTTTGAACCCTGACACGAGACCATTAGGGAGGTGATCCACTCCTCTCTCCCCTCTTTCCTATCATCTAACCCATCCTTCCCTCTTCCTGTCTTCTTCTCCTCCTTTTGTCCTTCCCTCTCTTTCTTCCCTCTCTCTCTCTCTCTCTCTCTTTCTCTCCTACCTCTCTCTCTCTCCCCTACCTCTTTTTTTTTACAGTGTTTGACAAGGTTAGGTTAAGGATCCCTAACTTTATTGACAAGCTATTGACAAGCTATTGACAAGTTAAGGATTAATAACTTAATTGACAAGCTAAGAGCTGTTACCTACATCATCTCATTTGAGAGCATTTTTATTATGAAACATACAAGTAGGGAACAGGATGAAGTTGGAGCCATCTGTGGGGCAGCATTTTCATTTCATCAACTGACTTTATCTCGTTGACATCATAATACTGTACGAATGTGTTCTAGACTCGAGTCATCCTGGGGATAAATGATCTCAGATGAAGTGATGTTCTGGAGAATGGTACAGCCAGAGTGAAGTTGCTGCTTTCTGCCCGTCTTGTGGTATAAAAGCTTCTCGCTGTCCTCGAAGTGGAGCCAAGTGTGGTACTTTGACGATGTTGGTCTTGTACATAACAGTAAGGCCACCCACATCCCTCCTGTGTTGAAGACTCTGCTGAAATGACAGATCTATCCAGGATGGGTCCAGGCGAGAGATGAGACGTCTTGCTTTGTTCTCTACTCTGTCAAGCAGTCGCAGATGAGATGGGGGCAGGTAAACCAAGAAAGTGGAGCATACTCAAGGTGTGAGCGTACTTGTGCCTCATACAGAATTTTGCAACCCCTACTGTCAAGCAGATGCGAGATACGTCAAAGTGCTGTAAGCTTCCTGGCTGCCTTGTTTGCAAGATTTACAACGTGGTTCTTCATGGTCAGTTTGGAGTAAAATTTCACCCCAAGGATATCAACTTTTTCTCCAGGTACCAACACTCTCCCATTACTACTGTACCGGCATTACCATCATGGTGCCTAGAGACCATCATTTGTGTTTTTTCTCATGAGCAAATGTTACCTGCTATCGGTTTCCCCAAGCTGATATAGCTCTTAGTTTTTTTTTTTTTTGGAGATTGATGTAGCTCTCTCTCTCTCTCTCTCTCTCTCTCTCTCTCTCTCTCTCTCTCTCTCTCTCTCTCTCTCTCTCTCTCTCTCTCTCTCTCTATCCTACCTCTCTCTCTCACACACCTACTATTTTCCTCATCACTCCTATTATTCTCATCTCTCACTCTACTTCTCTTCTTTCCCCTCCTATCCTCACACGTTTTATCTTTCCCTTTCTCCCTTCTCTTCTTTCCTCTCCTCCCCATCTTCTCCCCTCATTTTCTTTCTCTTTCCTCCTCTCCACTTCTCTTCTGCCCTCTTCCCTCCTCTCCCCTCCCCCCTCACCACTTCCCAGGGACTAATTGGGAGGCAACAGGTAAGTGCACTCAGGTGTGGAGAGTGGCTGGAGTGCGCAGCAGGGAGAGAGGGTAAAGTGAGAGGAATAGAGTGAACAAGAGAATGGCTTGAAAAATGGGAATTGCCCTTGAAATTAGTGGTGGAGAGCATTGGGTTAATTAAGACCTAAGGAGTGTGTGAAAGAGAGAGATAGAGAGATTGAGAGAGAGAGAGAAAGAGAGAGAGAGGAGAAAAACATGGATGAAAAGAAGTATGCAGATGCTGGCTTTTAAAACTATGAACAGACATGCCAGTGAAGGTACGAAACACATGTCTAACACATTACCAATTACACAGATAAAGAAGAGTCAGACATAAAGACAGAGAAAGACAGAGACACACACACACACACACACACACACACACACACACACACACACATCAAATTAAGCACTCTCATGCAATCTGATTACCTGGTATGAGTCTGGAGTTGTGTCAGTTTCTGAAGTGATCTTCGGTTGACTGAAGCAAGCAGGTGGAAAGTCTGAAGTGTGCTGTTGCAAGTGATCGGTATTTGTCTCTTGATATCATGAATACAAGGTGGATATAAAGTTATTACAAAGTGGATATACATTAGATGCAACGAAGATACGAGAGAGAGAGAGGTGCCGACACCACAGGTTGAAGACAAGTATAGATCAAGTATTTTGTGGAAAAAACATTTCACTCAGTGTCAGGATTTATGAAGTTTGTAATAATGATGTACACACAGCGAAACTCAGTCGCGCACACACATAGGTTCCATACATAGCTTTAAGAAGAGGTATGATAAAGCTCATGGCGCAGGGAGAGTGACCCAGTAGCGGCCAGTGAAGAGGCGGGGCCAGGAGCTATGACTCGACCCCTGCAACCACAACTACGTGAGTACAACTAGGTGAGTACACACGCGACCGAGGAAGAAGTGAAGAGGCTGCTGAGTGAGCTAGATATCTCAAAGGCGATGGGGCCGGACAACATCTCTCCATGGGTCCTGAGAGAGGGAGCAGAGGCGCTATGTGTACCCTTAACAACAATATTTAACACATCTATCGAAACAGGGAGATTACCTGAGGTATGGAAGACAGCAAATGTAGTCCCAATCTTTAAAAAAGGAGACAGACATGAAGTACTTAACAACAGACCAGTGTCACTGACATGTATAGTATGCAAGGTCATGGAGAAGATAGTCAGGAGAAGAGTGGTGGAGCACCTAGAAAGGAATAAGCTTATCAACGACGGCCAACACGGTTTCAGGGACGGAAAATCCTGTGTCACAAACCTACTGGAGTTCTATGAAAGGGTGACAGCAGTAAGACAAGAAAGAGAGGAGTGGGTAGATTGCATTTTCTTGGACTGTAAGAAGTCGTTTGACACGGTTCAACACAAGAGATTAGTGCAAAAGCTGGAGGACCAGGCAGGGATAACAGGGAAGGCACTCCAATGGATCAGGGAATACCTGTCAGGAAGACAGCAGCGAGTCATGGTACGTGGCGAGGTGTCAGAGTGGGCGTCTGTGACGAGTGGGGTTCCACAGGGGTCAGTCCTAGGACCGGTGCTGTTTCTGGTATTTGTGAATGACATGACGGAAGGAATAACCTCCGAAGTGTCCCTGTTTGCAGATGATGTGAAGTTGATGAGGATTCAATCGGACGAGGACCAGGCAGAACTGCAGAACTACAAAGGGATCTGGACAGGCTGCAGGACTGGTCCAGGAATTGGCTCCTGGAGTTCAACTCCACCAAGTGCAAAGTCATGAATATTGGGGAAGGGCAAAGAAGACCGCAGACGGAGTACAGGGGGCCAGATACTACAAACCTCACCCAAGCAAAAAGATCTTGGGGTGAGTATAACACCAGGCACATCTCCTGAGGCGCACATCAACCAAATAACTGCTGCAGCATACGGGCGCCTAGCAAACCTAAGAACAGCATTTCGACATCTTAACAAGGAATCGTTCAGAACCCTGTACACTGTGTATGTTAGGCCCATACTGGAGTATGAAGCACCAGTTTGGAACCCACACCTAGCCAAGCACATAAAGAAACTAGAGAAAGCGCAAAGGTTTGCAACATGACTAGTCCCGGAGCTAAGGGGTATGTCCTACGAGGAGAAGTTAAGGGAAATCGACCTGACGACATTGGAGGACAGGAGAGTAAGGAGGGACATGATAACGACATATAAAATACTGAGAGGAATTGACAAGGTGGACAGAGACAGAATGTTCCAGAGATAGGACACAGCAACAAGGGGGCACAGCTGGAAGTTGAAGACTCAGATGAATCACAGGGATGTTAGGAAGTATTTCTTTAGTCACAGAGTGGTCAGGAAGTGGAATAGCTTGGGAAGCGATGTAGTGGAGGCATGATCCATTCATAGCTTTAAGAAGAGGTATGATAAGGCTCATGGCGAAGGGAGAGAGACCCAGTAGCGGCCAGTGAAGAGGCGGGGCCAGGAGCTATGACTTGATCCCTGCAAACACAACTAGGTGAGTACACACACACACGAGTCAGTCCTAGGACCGGTGTTGCTTCCTGTGAATAACGTGACGGAAGGAATAGACTCAGAAGTGTCCCTGTTTGCAGACGATATGAAGTTAATGAGGTTTCAGTGGGACGAGGATAAGGTAGGACTACAGAGGGATCTGGACAGGCTGCAGGCCTGGTCCAGCAACTGGCTCCTGGAGTTCAACCCCACCAAGTGGAAAGTTATGAAGATCGGGAAGGGCAAAGACGACCGCAGACAAAGTACAGTCTAGGGGGGCCAAAGACTACAAACCTCACTCAAAAAAAAAGGATCTTGGAGTGTGTATAATGCCGAGCACATCTCCTGAGGCGCACATCAACCAAATAACTACTGCAGCATATGGGCGACTAGCAAACCTAAGAATAACATTCCGACATTTCAGTAAGGAGTCGTTCCAGACCACTGTACACCGTGTACGTCAGGTCCATATTGGAGTATGCAGCTCCAGCTTGGAACCCTCACCTGGCCAAGAACGTCAGGAAACTAGGAAGGTGCAAAGGTTGTAACAAGACTAGTCCCGGAGCAAAGGGTCATGTCTTACGAGGAGAGGTTAAGAGAACTCGACCTGACGACACTGGAGGACAGGACATGATAACGACATAAAATACTGAGAGGAATCGACGAGGTGGACAGAGACAGGATGTTCCAGAGATGGGACACAGCAACAAGGGGTCACAATTGGAAGTTAAAGACTCAGATGAGTCACAGGGATGTTAGGAAGTATTTCTTCAGCCATAGAGTTGTCAGGAAGTTGAATAGTCTAGAAAGTGAAGTACTGGAGGCAGGTACCATACATATCTTTAAGATCAGATATGACATGTGCCTAGGACAAAATGGCAACTAACTAACACACACTCCCTCTCAACACTGTGTACCTGGGGATTCAACAGTTACCCTGGCATATGGTGATTAATAAGACTCTCTTGCTCTAAGGAATTCGAATTACTCTTTCCCGCTCTGGATCATATCGGACTGCCTTCCATTCCTCAGGCGCTGTATAGCCCCTACAAGCTTAGTGCTTCCCATGAATATTAAACAATAATAATTCACATCCTAACGTAAAAAATAAACTAGACAAAATTGCTGTTTCTATAAAGTTCACCGAATAACGATCATTGTACCTTAATTGACTCGTTTTACACAAACATACTCTGACTAGTCTGCTGAACCCGCAGTATAGTGAATCCCTACATAGAAAATAAATACAGCACTATATTTTTTTTGGGTGGGGGGGTGAGAAGAGGTTCGGTGGAAATTTTTATTTGAGAGGGAGAGGTTCAGGGAAAATTTAATAACACAGTGTCTTGAAAGTCGCATTCATAAATATTCCGTGTTTATTAAAAAATCTCCCTCAAGGCGAGGGTGAAAGTGAGTCGAGTCTCAGACTCTATTATAGACTTCCCTTTTATAGTTGCTCTCTCAAAAACAAAAGTGGAGAGGGGGGGGGGGCTTGAAATATTGCAAAAATAGTGCGGACTGCGGTATATTTTTCTTCGGCTTAGTCGAAGAAAAATTATATTTTTGTCGTATGTGTTGTGTGTGTGTTGTGTGTGTGTTGTGTGTGTGTGTTGTGTGTGTGTTGAGTGTGTGTGTATGGGTGTTGTATTCACCTATTTGTGGTTGCAGGGGTCGAGTCATAGCTCCTGGCCCCGCCTCTAAACTGATTGCTACTAGATCCTCTCTCTCCCTCCTCCATGAGCTTTATCAAACCTTGTCTTAAAACTAGGTGTGTGTATGTTACCATTTTGTCCTAGGCACATGTCAATTAGACACTAGGCCTGTTGTATATATGTGTATGTGTATGTAACGAAACACTTCGAAATGTTTCTGCCCCACCGGGAATTGAACCCGGCCCCTCCGTGGGTGAAGCAAGAGCTTTACCCACTAGGCCACTGTACTCACCTATTTGTACTCACCTATTTGTGGTTGCAGGGGTCGAGTCATAGCTCCTGGCCCCGCCTCTTCACTGATTGCTACTAGGTCCTCTCTCTCCCTGCTCCATGAGCTTTATCAAACCTAGTCTTAAAACTATGTATGGTTCCTGCCTCCACTATGTCGCTTTCTAAGCTATTCCACTTCCTGACAACTCTATGACTGAAGAAATACTTCCTAACATCCCTTTGACTCATAGGAGTCTTCAACTTCCAATTATGACCCCTTGTTTCTGTGTCCCCTCTCTGGAACATCTTGTCTCTGTCCACCTTATCTATTCCTCGCAGTATTTTATATGTCGTTATCATGTCTCCCTAACCCTCCTGTCCTCTAGTGTCGTCAGGCCGATTTCCCTTAACCTTTCTTCGTAGGACAATCCCCTTAGCTCTGGGACTAGTCTTGTTGCAAACCTTTGCACTTTCTCTAATTTCTTGACGTGCTTGACCAGGTGTGGGTTCCAAACCGGTGCTGCATACTCCAGTATGGGCCTGACGTATATGGTATACAGAGTCTTGAATGATTCCTTAGTGAGGTATTGGAACGCTATTCTTAGGTTTGCCAGCCGCCCGTATGCTGCAGCAGTTATCTGATTGATGTGTGCCTCAGGAGATGTGCTCGGTATTATACTCACCCCAAGATCTTTTTTTTTGAGTGAGGCTTGCAGTCTTTGGCCACCTAGACTATACTCTGTCTGCGGTCTTCTTTGCCCTTCCCCGATATTCATGACTTTACATTTGGCAGGGTTAAATTCAAGGAGCCAGTTACTGGACCAGGCTTGCAGCCTGTCCAGGTCTCTTGTAGTCCTGCCTGATCCTCGACTGATTTTATTCTTCTCATTAACTTCACATCATCTGCAAACAGGGACACTTCTGAGTCTATCCCTTCCGTTATGTCATTCACATATACCAAAAACAGTACAGGTCCTAGGACTGACCCTTGTGGAACTCCACTCGTCACAGGTGCCCACTCTGACATCTCGTCACGTACCATGACTCGTTGTTGCCTCCCTGTCAGATATTCTCTGATCCATTGCAGTGTTTTCCTGTTACGTGTGCCTGATCCTTTAGCTTTTGCATTAACCTCTTGTGAGGAACTGTGTCGAACGCCTTCTTGCAGTCCAAAAAAATGCAGTCTATCCACCCTCTCTCTCGTGTCTTACTTCTGTTACCTTATCATAAAACTCCAGTAGGTTTGTGACACAGGATTTTCCTTCCCTGAAACCGTGCTGGTTGTCGTTTATAAGCTTGTGTCTTTCTAGGTGCTCCACCACTCTCCTCCTGATGATCTTCTCCATGACTTTGCATACTATACACGTCAGTGACACAGGTCTGTAGTTTAATGCCTCGTGTCTGTCTCCTTTCTTAAAAATTGGGACTACATTTGCCATCTTCCACGCCTCAGGTAGTTGCCCAGTTTCAATGGATGTGTTGAAGATTTGTGTTAGTGGCACACACAACATCTCTGCTCCCTCTCTAAGGACCCACGGAGAAATGTTGTCCGGTCCCACCGCTTTTGAGGTATCGAGTTCACATAGCAGCTTCTTCACCTCCTCCTCGGTTGTGTGTATTTCATCCAGCACTTGTTGGTATACCTCCCTATTCTGAATTCCTGGAGTCCTACCTGTCTCCTGTGTAAATACTTCTTTAAATCTCATGTTGAGCTCCTCACATACCTCTTGGTCGTTTATTGTGAACTCCCACCTTCCTTTCTCAGCCTGATTACCTGGTCCTTGACTGTTGTTTTCCTCCTGATGTGGCTATACAACAGCTTCGGGTCAGACTTGACTTTTGATGCTATATCATTTTCATATTGTCGCTGAGCTATACAGTGGAACCTCGGTACTCGAACAGCTCCATACTCGAACAATTCGGTACTTGAACGCTTTGTTCTGTAAAAAAAATCGCTCGTAGTCGGTAGTCGACCGTTTGCTCGGCACTCGACCAAACAAACATTACCTACCAGAACATGTACGTCAGTCTCCCACAGCTGTCGCTCAGTCTAAAACTCCGCTGACCTTCACTGCAAACTATTTCATGTTCACATTTTTTTTTTTATATTGTATAAATAAGTCACCATGGGGCTTAAGAAGATTAGTGATAACAGTTAGTGACTTTGCCCTGATATAAATATGTAAATATAATATAATATGTAAATATAATATGCCTTTTATTATTAATTTTGGCGTCTTTATTATGCTTCTAGGTTATCTATCATTTTTCTGATATCAAGTTGGAATAAATGTGATATAACCTTTATTACTAATATTAGCGTACTAACACAAAATTGTATTCGCGCCACTGCTAGTATCCGGCTATCAAGACGACTCGTCAGATACTGAATGCTCTTTCTACTGGCCCCTCCCTCTCCTATAGCTCCTCTCACTTCCATCCTCTCTTATATTACACTTGCTTTCCATTTTGAATTTTTATTCACAAAAAAAAAAAAAGATTTACTGTTATGCGGACTACTGCATTATTGAAAAAATGGTATAAATAATATCAGCACATTTCTGAAAGCAAATTAGACCCACTATTTGACATGTATTTGACGCGTGACGTGATTTGTTTACTCTTGAACATCAGCAAAAAATCGAACATTTCCGCTACTTTGAGCTTAATTTCAAAGTACAGTGGTCGTGGCCATAATTCATTCCAAAACTCTCGTCGTGATCCGATTTGGTTGTGACCCAAACCTAATTTCCCTATTGGATTGTATGTAATTACGACTAATCCATTCCAGACCCCTTTGAACTGTATGTAAATATTGCTTTATTTAAGATTTTTTAGCACAAAAATAGTGAATTATACCATAGAATGCACAGTGTAATAGTAAACTAAATGTAAAAACCTTGAATAACACTGAGAAAACTAACATTCCACGACTCCATTCTAGACCCCTACGAAACGTTCGCTGTAGACAGTTTTTTTTTTAAGAGTTTTAAGCACAGAAAAAACAGTCAAAGTTTGAAAAATCCTTAATTATCCAAAATAATGCACAGTTTAATAGAGAAAAAAAACTTAAATAACAGAGAAAAAAAAACATACCGTAAACAACCAAGAAAACAAAATGAATTCAAAAACACACGAAATACAACACAAGAAGTTCACAGTGAATGAACGCACATCTGACCGAGAGTGACTACAAGGCGAGGGTCTTTGTTGTGTATACAAATAACAGGAAGTGGAGAAAATTGGCGCATGCAAAAAAATGGTGCGAAATGTGAAAATTGCTGTGGTTTTGTTTGTTTGGCACCCGACTATGTGTTCGTAACGAGATTAAAAAAATTGGCGAATTTTTTGGTCGTAAACCGATTTGTTCGTGTTCGGAAGCGTTCTTGACCAGAGGTTCCACTGTACTTTTAGTCTGTAAACCATTTAAAATCATCTCTATTTCTGTAATATATCCTTCATTCTATCAAATGAGACCAAGAAAACGAGAATACAATCAAAATACCATACGAAAATACACTGCAAATTCACTGTAAGTGTGATGTACATTTATTCTGTGGGAAGGGGGAGAGGGACCAGGAGTGGGGGGCACACCGTCTCGTGCTCCTACCCGCCCCGCCGCCCAAATGCCCAATGACCCCCTCACCCCTAGCGATATAGGGGACATTGCGATAAGTCTCATGGTGCCACTGAAAATATGCCCCACAATCCTCCAGCTCAGCTACATATTTGGGGGAGGCGTGTGAGTACACCTGCCTGGTACTTTTTAAATGAATATTTTGTTTTTGTTTTCTTCAGTGCTCTGTACCGCTTGCCGTCTTCCACCGCCATACTCATCTACGCCGCCGACCATGCCCATCGCCCCTCCCTCCCGAGCTTGCCATTCTCTCTGCACCTCTCCCCTCCCGCCGCCGCCGCCACCCACTTATCCCGAGGGATTGCAGATGACTACCTGCTCAGGCCTCTTAATCTGAGGGAGTCCAGAGTGTGGAGAGTACCTGTACCCTCCACACTCTCTCACTCTCTTACTCATTTAACTCCTTGAAAGCTAATCCTACATGCATAGATTTGTACGGGAACTTGAATAACATTGTCCCTTATCAAAATTCATTTATCTTATTCTTCTTATGGTGTACGTTATTCAGAGGAAGATATTGTTATCGGGCTTTTTAAGTCCTAAATAACCAACTATATTAAGTAAACCGGGATATTTATTTCCGTGAGATATCTAGAAAATGCCCTTCAGCTTGGCTTTAAGCTTTCAAAGCCAAGCTAAGTTATGTATATCTTACTGTTATTGCTACCTTTATATATTTTTTTTAAGTTATTTGGATATAACAAACTCTCGAGTACCGTTATAGAAGCTAAAACGTTGTGTAGTTTTAAAAATAGGTTAATTACATGAGTGGGTGTGGGTGGGTGTGAGTTGGACCTGACTAGCTTGTGCTACTAGGTCACATGCCGTGCTCCTTCCTTAAGTGAATGTGACCTGACCTGACTAGGTTAGGGCATTGGCTTAAGCCGGTAGGAGACTTGGACCTGCCTCGCATGGGCCAGTAAGCCTGCTGCAGTGTTCGTTCTTTCTTATGTTCTTATGTTATTGTATAAATTTTCTAATAAAAAAAATGAATGCCTCCCCTGATCTGCTCCAAATCCTTATCTCTGAAATTAAATTGATTAATGTCTTGTCACTGAAGTACAGAGGGCTGGGTTTAAGAGGAATGTTTTTCTCAGATTGTGCAGCGACCAAAACCAGTCTAGAGGAGAATCAAGTCAGATGAGGATCAAGCAGGACTTCAAAGAGACCTGGACAGGCTGGACACCTGGTCCAATAACTGCCTTCTCGAATTTAACCCCGCTAAATGCAAAGCCATAAAGATCGGGGAAGGGCAAAGAAGACCACAGACAGAGTATAGGCTAGGTGGCCAAAGACTGCAAACTTCGCTCAAGGAGAAATATCTTGGGGTGAGTATGACACCGAACACGTCTCCGGAAGCACACATCAACCAGATAACTGCTGCAGCATATGGGCGCCTGGCAAACCTGAGAATAGCGTTCCGATACCTTAGTAAGGAATCGTTCAAGACACTGTACACCGTGTACGTCAGGCCCATACTGGAGTATGTAGCACAAGTTTGGAAGCCACACCTGGTCAAGCACGTCAAGAAATTAGAGAAAGTGCAAATGTTTGCAACAAGGTTAGTTCCAGAGCTAAGGGAAATGTCCTACTGAGAAAGGTTAAGGGAAATCGGCCTGACGTCACTGGAGGATAGGAGGGTTAGGTGAGACATGATAACGACATACAAAATACTGCGTGGAATAGACAAGGTGGACAGAGACAGGATGTTCCAGAGAGGAGACACAGAAACAAGGGGTCACAATTGGAAGTTGAAGACTCAGATGAGTCAAAGGGATGTTAGGAAGTATTTCTTCAGTCATAGAGTAGTCAGGAAGTGGAATAGTCTAGCAAGTGATGTAGTGGAGGCAGGAACCATACATAGCTTTAAGATGAGGTATAATAAAACTCATGGGGCAGGGAGAGAGAGGACCCAGTAGTAGCGATCAGTGAAGAGGCGGGGCCAATAGCTGAGTCTCGACCCCTGCAACCACAATTAGGTGAGTACACACACACACACCACAACAGGGCAAGTTTCTATCGACAAGTGCCTATCACATATGGTAACTAACATACACAAACATCCACTTACAACACAACATTTTTAACAGCACTAGCTAGACTTGGGGGACAAATGCTCTATTTTATTTTTTTTTCTCTCACACACACAAACACAGCCAAGAGCTATGACTCGACTCCTGCAACCACATATAGGCGAGTTTACACACACAACACACCTACACAAAACACAAACACAATACTCAACACAAACACACACACAAACACACACACATGCCTACAAATTCCTGAAGGACAAATGAGCCACTAAGTAATCCTCATAATAACAATGGCTATCATTAAGTTCACTATTACCTAAGATATATTACAAATTAAACTCAAGACTAAATGAGATTTTTGAAAAGACTAATTAAAATCTCATATTTATTGACCAATTAGAAGAGTTTAGCGTATGGGCAATTATCAGAGAAGAAAATATTGACTTGAATATTTATTACTAATATGAATAAAAGACAAAGAACAAATATTCTAATTAAAATATACATTTAGAAAATAATTATATTTATATTTGAATTATATATATATATATATATATATATATATATATATATATATATATATATATATATATATATATATATATATATATATATATAGAGAGAGAGAGAGAGAGAGAGAGAGAGAGCAATGAAACCACAAAACAAGTGGTTTTGAAACATTTACCAAACTGCGGCAGACCAGGATTCGACCCCTCGACACATTGTCCTGCCTCATGAGACAACACAGAGTACGTGTCACCCTATCCACTACGCCATCGATCCTACAAACAACATGAGACTAGCGAACTAGACTTGTTTCATGTTGCGAGGACACTCGTGGCAGTGGATGCTCAAGGATTAATTTCAACCTCCTCCTGTTTGAAAACCCGCCTCAACAAGCAGTCTATATAGCAATGAAACCATGAAACAAGATTTATTAAAACATTTACCAAAATTGTTTCGTGGTTTCATTGCTATATAGACTGCTTGTTGAGGCGGGTATTCAAACAGGAAGAGGCTGAAATTAATCCTTGAGCATCCATTGCCACGAGTGTCCTCGCAACATGAAACAAGTCTAGTTCGCTGTCTCATGTTGTTTGTAGGATCGATGGCGTAGTGATAGGTGACACTACGTGTGTTGTCTCTTGGCAGGACAATGTCGGTCGAATCTGATCTCACCAGAGTGTATTAGTTATATGTTGTCAAAGGCACTTGTCGATAGACATTTGTTTATTAGTTGACACTTGTGGAAAGGAGTGGTGGGTGTAGAGGGTGGGGAGGAATGCTGAGTGGGGGAGGAATGATGGGTGGGAAAAAGTGGTGGGTGGTTAGGAGAGGTGGAAAGAAGTGGTGAATGGGAAGTGGAGGGTGGGGAGCAGTGGTGGTAAAGGAGGAATGGTAGGTGGGGAGGAGTGGTGGGTGGGGAGGAGTGGAGGGTAGGGAGGAGTGGTGTGTGGGGAGGAGTGGAGGATGGAGAAGGGAGCTCTGTATTAAAGAGAGCAGGATTTTGAGGATGGAAGGATTGGGATAAGGGCCGTGTAGGTAGGAGGGGAGAATAGGAAACTGAGGACACAGAAGGGAGGAGTGCACGGATAGGGAGCGCACGGTAGGGATTGCACGTATCGGGAGTGCACGATAGAGAGTACACGTCACTGAGGAGAGTAGGATAGGGAAGAAAGCAGGGTAGAGAGGAGAGCAGGGTAGGGAAGGCAGAATAGGAGAGGAAGCAGGGTAGGGAAGGCAGAATAGGGGAAGAAGCAGGGTAGGGAAGACTGGTTAAGTAGTAAGCAGGGAAGAGAGGAGGGTAGGTTATGGAAGTGGGCAAGTTGGAGAGGAAGACAGGGTAGGGGGGAAGAAACGTACCCCCAGTTGAAAGTAGGGGCGTTACTGGTACACTAAGAGAAAACACAATAAGTGTCCGGTGACCAAGACTGTTCAACAGCTTCCCACCAGCCATAAGGGGAATTACCAATAGTCTCTTGGTTGTCTTCAAGAGGGAGCTGGACAGATACCTAAAGTCAGTGCCAGATCAGCCTGGCTGTGGTTCGTATGTTGGACTACGTGTGGCCAGCAGTAACAGCCTCGACGATCAGGCCCTGATCCACCAGGAGGCCTCGTCATGGACCGGGCCACGGGGGCGTTGATCCCCGGAATGCCCTCCAGGTAGGTAGGGAAGAAGGCAGGGTATGGAGGAAGGCAGGGTAGGTAGGGATGCACACAGGGGTGAGAGGAAGGCAGGGTAGGGAGGAAGGCATTGCAGAGAAGAATACAGAGTATGGAGGAAGGCAGGATAGAGAGGAAGACAGGGTAGGGAGGAAGGCAGGGTAGAGAGGAAGGCAGGGTAGAGAGGAAAGTAGGGTAGAGAGAAAGGCAGGGTAGAGAGGAAGGCAGGGTAGGGAGGTAGGCAGGGTAGAGAGGAAGGCAGGGTACAGAGGAAGGCAGGGTACAGAGGAAGACAGGGTACAGAGGAAGGCAGGGTACAGAGGAAGGCAGGGTACAGAGGAAGGCAGGGTACAGAGGAAGACAGTGTCGTGTGGGTTCTTGATGATGGTTTTGGTAATAAACACAAACGTAACTTGGTTGGTAACTTATATATTAGTGATAATAATGGGAGAACACTCAGAGCCTTCGCCTTCACCTGTCTACTCTCTGCTATCCTGTCTTGAACTGACGCTAGTGAGCGAGGACGCTCATGGCATTCAAAGGGTGACCTATGACATGCTAGGTCAGCAGAAAGATTAGTAACGGTCAGTGTTACGGCCCCCTATCTAACAATGGTAGCTAGGTAATTACCTCACCGGCCGGCAGTCAAGGGGTTACGTCATCAGACCTGATGTTTGACTGCCTGGCAGGCTTGACTGACAGTGTCATCGAGACTCTCCCCTAGTCAACACTGGAGAGTCCACCAGCTTACTGATACACTACTGGAGTTCGCCAGGCAGACCTGCTTGAGAGTTGTAGACTTTCGCAGTGTGGTGCTGGTGACAGGTCTACAGTGCTAACGAGACTCTCCCATATACAACACTGGAGAGTTCACCAGCTCCCTGATACACCTAGGGAGTGTACGAGACTCTCCCATATACACTGCTGGAGAGTGTCAGCGAGACTCTCCCCTATACAACACTGGAGAGTTCACTAGCTCCCTGATACACCTGGGAGTGTTCAACAGACAGACCTGGAGATTGACTCTTCGTGCTGGTGACGGCCTTAGACTATCTACTGGCTTATTCACCGTACCGACTGTGTTCCTGAGACTATGTACCTGAAAATGGACTGTTGTACCTGAACTTATGTACCTGAAAGTGTGTGACACTGGTAACAGGTGGTGTCTTGTGTGACACTGGTAACAGGTGGTGTCTTGTGTGACACTGGTAACAGGTGGTGTCTTGTGTGACACTGGTAACAGGTGGTGTCTTGTGTGACACTGGTAACAGGTGGTGTCTTGTGTGACACTGGTAACAGGTGGTGTCTTGTGTGACACTGGTAACAGGTGGTGTCTTGTGTGACACTGGTAACAGGTGGTGTCTTGTGTGACACTGGTAACAGGTGGTGTCTTGTGTGACACTGGTAACAGGTGGTGTCTTGTGTGACACTGGTAACAGGTGGTGTCTTGTGTGACACTGGTAACAGGTGGTGTCTTGTGTGACACTGGTAACAGGTGGTGTCTTGTGTGACACTGGTAACAGGTGGTGTCTTGTGTGACACTGGTAACAGGTGGTGTCTTGTGTGACACTGGTAACAGGTGGTGTCTTGTGTGACACTGGTAACAGGTGGTGTCTTGTGTGACACTGGTAACAGGTGGTGTCTTGTGTGACACTGGTAACAGGTGGTGTCTTGTGTGACACTGGTAACAGGTGGTGTCTTGTGTGACACTGGTAACAGGTGGTGTCTTGTGTGACACTGGTAACAGGTGGTGTCTTGTGTGACACTGGTAACAGGTGGTGTCTTGTGTGACACTGGTAACAGGTGGTGTCTTGTGTGACACTGGTAACAGGTGGTGTCTTGTGTGACACTGGTAACAGGTGGTGTCTTGTGTGACACTGGTAACAGGTGGTGTCTTGTGTGACACTGGTAACAGGTGGTGTCTTGTGTGACACTGGTAACAGGTGGTGTCTTGTGTGACACTGGTAACAGGTGGTGTCTTGTGTGACACTGGTAACAGGTGGTGTCTTGTGTGACACTGGTAACAGGTGGTGTCTTGTGTGACACTGGTAACAGGTGGTGTCTTGTGTGACACTGGTAACAGGTGGTGTCTTGTGTGACACTGGTAACAGGTGGTGTCTTGTGTGACACTGGTAACAGGTGGTGTCTTGTGTGACACTGGTAACAGGTGGTGTCTTGTGTGACACTGGTAACAGGTGGTGTCTTGTGTGACACTGGTAACAGGTGGTGTCTTGTGTGACACTATGTGGTGTCAGGTATTTAGTGGTGTAGTCAGTCAGGTTTGTGACGTGGCACGACACAGGTTGAGTCGTGTATTTGATGTGTGTCATAACGCGGTGAAAAGGTTTTATTAGAGATGGGTTCATGATGCAAGGAAGGTGTCTTATGGGCACAGAGAGAAGGGTGTCGTGTGACACAGAAGAGAAGGCGTGTCGGGTGACACCGGGGGCGTGTCATGTGACGCAGAGAACGGGTGTCAGGGGACCCCGTGAGAAGGCGTGCCATAAGACAAAGAAGTATCATGACAAGGTGTGGTAGTGTCCTGCGTGACACTAGAAGATGGCAGCGACTTGACACTACACCGAATACTTGATTTTACTTGTGACTTTTATCTTGTACTGTGGTTTTGTGTAAATAGGTTTTTACACAGATTATTAGATTATGTTTTTATTCAGATTATATGCTTTTATATTAATAATATATATTTAATATAATACAAATCTGAAATACGATATTTTACTCAGTATCCCAAACAGTCGTTTGTTACAAATACTTCTTTATTTGTAATAGTCAGTGATCACATGGAAGGCTTGTGACTCACTAACGGTTGGTAAGATACGAAATACTACTACCGACAGTTCGGTTATGTTATGTATGGTGTCCCGACATACAGCTAATACAAACTAGAGGCGACAGGCGTACGGCTCTTGGCTGATTCTATACAATGTCAAAGTACACAACAGTTGAACATTATAACTATACATAAGGATATTATCGGGATGGAAATTAATGTAATGGATCTTATTGTAATGCATTACCATGTATGATATATCACAATTCATAGGAATTAATAGGCTCAACGGTGGAATAGAACAATAAAAGAGATAAAACAAATTGATCGATCGATCTGTATTCATGTGATCTACGGATTCTGAGGAAATATATTTACGAAGAAGGAAGTGATTAACAGAAAAGGCAGACTTGGTGCACTCAAATCTTACTGTTAAATCTCAGAATTCGGAGAGAACGTGAACACAAAAAAAAATTTCTTGAATAATACTAAGTTGATATTGTAGCAGACAGTTGAAATACAATTTAAACTATATTAATCATCTATACAGGTTATTTACATTTAACTCCAACTCTGCTAGGGTGAGATTGACATATGCTGAATGATTATCTTCTCTGAGAGGATCAAACTCTGTTGCAATGGGTAACTCAATTTGTGGTTGAAGATCTAAATTGGTATTTAAAAATGATACGTACATGATTAAGAGCTTTAAGCAGTTCCATCTGCATGGTTGGAGGATTAGACTCGTAAGTACACACGGAAGCAGGCGGCAAAAGTTCTATGATTGCTCCAAAAGCGGCTAATTTAGCAAACGATGCTGAGGATCCTTTATCCTGGTCAGGTACAAATTCTGAGGATTGGACAGCTTTGATAAAGGATGATAAAAGGTTATCTAATCTAACTGCAAATGCACTCAACGTTTCACCAGTCATGAGTGTTGCATTCACCAGTTCCCTAAGAACGACATAAGGATCAGCTACTGGTGCTGGCACCAGAAAAGAACGAATCAATTCTTCATATTCTGACCACTTAGTAAGATTCCTGAAGTCCCCCATTGTGAGAAGATCGACAACGTGGACGGCAGCAGGCGATCGATGTAGAGCTTCCTTCACAATTCTGATAAGGTTTCCCTCAGATGGAGGACCTTCCACTAGGGCGTAGGCCCGTGAACGAACAGCAGTAAACCATGCTTCAAGATTATGTGCATGGCCATTGAACAAAGGCAAAGCGTCAAGAGAGTCATGAGGAAAACTATTGGGTCTCTGTGTCTAATGTGGTATAGCAGTCGATAAGGAACTATGAGGAATGTCTGCAGGGACAGCATGAGTCTGAGAGGCCTGATTGACATTTACTACAGTACAACTAGAAGGTATGTGAGACATAATTGCAAAGAATTTGCACAAAAATAATGAAGGCAAGGACAATGAATAATTAAAGATATAACACAAGTAGTTAAAATTGAAATGAAAAAAATATGTAACTAGTTTGCATAAGTTATTAAAATGTTTAAGACACATTGCATGAGAAAGGACAACTCATTGAAATGTACTGTACAAGATAAAGAAACACATTGAAAATGCAAGAAAAAGACAATTTTACTGTAATTTGAGTTAATTGCAAAAGTGAGCTGTCTTTACTCTTAATTCAATAAAGAAATTTACTAATGAAATTGTAAATCAATGCAAAAAAGTATAAAATAGAATCACTAAATTGTATGCAATTGGAAAATATGCTGGAAAAACAAATGTACTAATAAGAAATGACACTAATTAAATTAATGTGCACTGATAACACAACTAAGTGAATATATTGTAATACTGAAAAGATTGCATTAAATAAAATTTTATCACTTTGTAGAAATAAACAATGATTAAAATAAAATAGAGCACAAAATACTATATAAAAAAATTATAAAAAATTAATCACCGCAGAACAATAAATTTCACAATGCAAGTAAGTTGCAGAATTAGTCAATTTATCAATTAAAAATTTTTACACTGGGAACATTTAGCTTGAACACTTTAACTCTTAATTGCAAAGTAGGCAAAACAATTTAACTCAAATAGAACAATGAGAACACTTTACTTTAAAAATGTACACTAAGAGTGAATTTGTTCAAAGAAATATTGATAAAATTAATAAAAATGACAATTATCTGTCTTGACACAGAAGATATGGCACTATGGTCTGTGGCAAGTTAAAACAGGTGAGACACTGGATATATAAAAATAATGGAGCACAATGAGGGGTACACATTTAATGAAATTGGTAATTTAGAACACTGAGGAATGAAGCACTGAATGAACTAATGCATAGAATTGGCATAAAAACACAAGGGAAATGCTATGAAAATGAGGCTAAACACAAAAAAAAAAAAACACTAAAATATTGTGTAAAACACAACACTGAGGTGACTGAAAAAATATTAAAAAAAAAATAATACTGCACACAAGTCAAAGAATTAATGTGGACACAAGAAATGAATACTTCAGGTGTAGAGAATTAACACAACACAACATATATATAATACGAGACACGAAAATAAATGAAGACAATACTATAGAAATATTACAATTAGAGAATCTAAATGAACACTGAGTCTGCAATTAAATCACAAGTCTCTGAATGTCACTAAGAAATTCACTGAGTTTGGAAAATCGTCTCAACACTCGCAAATGTCTCTCTACTATAATGCGTGACTG
>WNWK01000341.1:450000-507500 GCA_009830355.1 Cherax destructor | reverse complement strand
TAGCTCCTGGCCCCGCATCTTCACTGGTCGCTACTGGGTCACTCTTCCTGCTCCATGAGCTTTATCATACCTCTTCTTAAAGCTATGTATGGATCCTGCCTCCACTACATCACTTCCCAGACTATTCCACTTCCTGACAACTCTGTGACTGAAGAAATACTTCCTAACATCCCTGTGATTCATCTGAGTCTTCAACGTCCAACTGTGACCCCTTGTTGCTGTGTCCCATCTCTGGAACATTCTGTCTCTGTCCACCTTGTCGATTCCTCTCAGTATTTTATATGTCGTTATCATATCTTCCCTATCTTTCCTGTCCTCCAGTGTCGTCAGATTGATTTCCCTTAACCTATCCTCGTAGGGCATGCCCCTTAACTCCAGGACTAATCTTGTTGCAAACTTTTGCACTTTCTTTAATTTCCTTACATGCTTGGCTAAATGTGGGTTCCAAACTAGTGCTGCATACTCTAATATAGGCCTGACATACACGGTGTTCAGGATCCTGAATGATTTCTTATTGAGATGTCAGAATGCTATTATTAGGTTTGCTAGGCACCCATATGCTGCAGCAGTTATTTGGTTGATGTGCGCCTCAGAAGATGTGCTCGGTGTTATACTGACCCCAAGATCCTTTTCCTTGAGTGAGGTTTGTGTGTGTGTGCGTGTACTCGCCTAATTCACCTAATTGTACTCGCCTAATTGTGGATGCAGGGATCGAGACTCAGCTCCTGGCCCCGCCTCTTCACTGATCGCTAATGGGTCCTCTCTCTCCCTGCTCCATGAGCTTTATCATACCTCGTCTTAAAGCTATGTATGGTTCCTGCCTCCACTACATCACTTGTAAGACTATTCCACTTCCTGACTGTATGACTGAAGAAATACTTCCTAACATCCCTTTGACTCATTTGAGTCTTCAACTTCTAACTGTGACCCCTTGATTCTGTGTCCCCTCTCTGGAACATCCTGTCTCTATCCACCTTGTCTATTCCACGCAGTATTTTGTATGTCGTTATCATGTCTCCCCTGACCCTCCTGTCCTCCAGTGTTGTCAGGCCGATTTCCCTTAACCTTTCTTTGTAGGACATTCCCCTTAGCTCTGGAACTAACCTTGTCGCAAACCTTTGCACTTTCTCTAATTTCTTGACGTGCTTGACCAGGTGTGGGTTCCAAATTGGTGCTGCATATTCTAGTATAAGCCTGACGTACACGGTGTACAGTGTCTTGAACGATTCCTTACTAAGGTATCGGAACGCTATTCTCAGGTTTGCCAGGCGCCCATATGCTGCAGCAGTTATCTAAGAACATAAGAACATAAGAAAGAGGGAACACTGCAGCAGGCCTACTGGCCCATGCGAGGCAGGTCCAAGTCTCCCACAGGCTTAAGCCAATGCCCCGACCCATCCAGGTCAGGTTACATTCACTTAAGGAAGGAGCACGGCATCTGACCTAGTAGCACAAGCTAGTCAGGACCAACTCACACCCACCCGCACGCACTCATATATTTATCTAGCCTATTTTTAAAACTACACAACGTTTTATCCTCTATAACTGTACTCGGGAGTTTGTTCCACTCATCGACAACTCTATTACCAAACCAATGCTTTCCTATATCCTTCCTGAATCTGAATTTATCCAACTTAAAGCCATTGCTGCGAGTCCTGTCAATACTAGATATTTTTAGCACGCTATTTACATCCCCTTTATTTATTCCTGTTTTCCATTTATACACCTCAATCATATCCCCCCTAATTCTACGCCTTTCTAGAGAGTGCAGATTCAGGGCCCTCAGTCTATCCTCATAGGCAAGATTTCTGATACATGGGATCAACTTAGTCATCCTCCTTTGTACGTTTTCCAGAGCATTTATATCCATTCTGTAATACGGTGACCAAAACTGTGCAGCATAATCTAGATGAGGCCTAACCAAGGATATATAGAGTTGAAGAACAATCTGAGGACTCCTATTATTTATGCTTCTTGATATGAAGATGTGTGCTTCCGGAGACGTGCTCGGTGTCATACTCACCCCAAGATCTTTCTCCTTGAGTGAGATTTGCAGTCTTTGGCCACCTAGCCTATACTCTGTCTGCGGTCTTCTTTGCCTTTCCCCGATCTTCATGACTTTGCATTTAGCGGGGTTAAATTCGAGAAGTCAGTTACTGGACCAGGTGTCCAGCCTGTCCAGGTCTCTTTGAAGTCCTGCCTGATCCTCATCTGATTTAATTCTTCTCATAAACTTTACATCATCTGCGAACAGGGACACTTCTGAGTCTATCCCTTCCGTCATGTCATTCACATATACCAAGAATAGCACTGGTCCTAGGACTGACCCCTGTGGGACCCCGCTCGTCACAGGCGCCCACTGTGATACCTCAGCACGTACCATGACCCGTTGTTGCCTCCCTGTCAGGTATTCCCTGATCCATTGCTGTGCCCTTCCTGTTATACACGCCTGATCCTCTAACTTCTGCACTAATCTCTTGTGAGGAACTGTGTCGAAGGCCTTCCTGCAGTGTGTGCGTGCGTGCGTGCGCGCGCGCATTTAGAGGAATTTATTTTTTGGTACAAATTTGTTGAGTACTTTAAAGGTTGCATGACATTTATATATATATATGTCATGCCTAGTAGGTAAAACTTGCGATTTTGGCTTAAATAACAACGTTCTTCTTCCCTAATATGGGAAGCGAAAATTTGTGTATGCAGTAATTTCGCAAGAATCATTCTGAACCTAACGAAAAAAAATATATTTCATTGTGTTTGTTTATTATTAAATTATTGTAAGCTTATCTAAAATATATTTAGTTGGCTTAGGCTAAATTAAATTGTGCTTGTTATAAAAATAATAATAATAATATTAATAATAATAATAATAATAATAATAATAATAATAATAATATAAAATCTTTATTTCTACATGTACAAGGTATACAGGTCTAGCTGACATCAGTGACATACTACTATATAGAAAGCCGTTTGTTATGCAGAGCATTTCGGGCAAATTAGGTCAATTTGTCCCTGGATGCGACCCCCGCCTGTCGACTAACACCCTGTTACCCCTTTTATACTCATGGGTGAACAGAGACAGCAGGTGTCTTATGAAAACATATCCTAATGTTTTCCAGACGTACCGGAGATTCGAATTCCGGACCTCAGTGTGTGAACTGAGTGCGCTGGCGATCGAGCTACGGGACAGTATATTTTTTTAAGGTTCTTTTGGTACAAAAATTATTAATATTTACATTAACATGAATGAAAAAAATATATCTTTTATCGTATAAGATAATTTTTTAGAAAGGACTTAATTTTAAATGAGTTCTTGCCAATTGACCAATTTTACATATTCGGCACGACACACACACACACACACACACACACACACACACACACACACACACACACACACACACACACACATATATATATATATATATATATATATGGTGTGTGTGTACACAGTCTCTGTCCCAGTATTGTTTGTAACGACTTGACAACGCTCCTGGAGAGCGAAACGTTGCCACAATAAAATGTCGCTTAGTTGCACATGTGTTGTCTTACCTAACATATTAACGGCAATTCTACCAACGTTATTACTCTGTTAGTTCAGTCAAGACCAGAGTCTTCATTACTGACAGGTGGGAGCTTTGAGTAACAGCGTATTGAACATAATAATAATGGAAACTTCGTTGGAAGTATCATTATAACATCATTCTCTGTAGTACTGTAGTCTCTGTTAAGAAGAGTCATGTCATACGAAGCTCGTTTTGCTATTTGTAAACTCCCTGGATCTTTGGCGGATTTAATTTATCAAATATTATTCACATATTCTCCACCTGTTTTGGTTCTTATTGAAAATGTAACTAATGATATTCTCGTTCATTGTTCAAGTACTTACATTTACAAAACACGAAGTAAAATGTTTGTTTATTATTTCGAATATTTAATAACAGTTTCATCATTAGTAAAATTTGAATTGAAGAAAATAATTTAATACAGGATATCACGTAACTGTAATTTATTATTTTTCTGATCAAATTATTGCAATTGCAACTGAAAACCTGGAAGAATAATTATAATCATAATTGGTTTTAAATCAGTTAGTTTAATGTTTTTATTATGCAGCCCAAACCCTGATATGTAAAGGCTGATATAGACAGACCCACACCAGCAGTCTCTCATTCTTCTTGGGATGTAGTGTGATCACACAGGATAGACTAGCAGGTGTGTTTGGAATGCTGGACACTAACTATCGGAGTTTCCTTTCGGGTGGGTAATAAGCTGTGACAAGACTACACTTGATCTCGTTGTACAAGAATGGTAGACAATACCGACAAGATGAAAATTTAGACACATGTGCAAACATCTGGGTGTCTTTATTGTAAAGTAAAAGGACATAATTGCAACTAATGTGACATTTTATTGTGGCAACGTTTCGCTCTCCAGGAGCTTTCTCAAGCCGTTACAAGCGATATATGGACACAGTTGGTATATATATACTGTCAAGGTGAGGTGAAAAAACTAGTGGTGTTAGAAGTAGTAGTGATATAAGTAGATTAGTAGTAGTAGTAGTAGTAGTAGAAGTAATACAATAAGGTAGAACAATCAATATTCACATGAGTAAAAGGTGAAACAAATACTTGGGTAGTATAACAATAGGTTAGACAAATATTTCTGCTGGAGGTTGAAATATAGAAGGCCAGTAGGAGAGTTCCACATCTACGATGTGCTAAATTAGCAGGAGAGACTATGTGATGGTAGGGTTTACTGTTTTCAGGAGGATTCTTGCTAAGACTTCAGAGATGGTGAAGCTGCCTTTGTTTTGTTTAATTGTGTTAGAAACAGAGATAAGTGCTGATTCAAGGCATTTTCGTCTACGGAAATTAGTTTCTTTGATTACTAGTCGGGCGTCTTTGAATTTCATGAGATGATTGTTGGAATTTCGGTGTTGTACGCAGGCGTTGTTCAGGTTATCGTTTCTGCATGCATTCATGTGTTCATTGATGCGTGTCTCGAGGTTTCTTGCTGTTTCTCCTACATAAATTCTGTCGCAGCCTCCACAGGGTATAGTGTAGACCCCTGCGTTGACTGGTTCATGGTGCTTGGATTTAGTCCTGGTTAGAACCTTAATAGAAGTACTGGAAGCGATGGCGACTCTAGTGTTAGCTTGTGCAAATACTTTAGAAATGTTGGATGCAACCTGGCTGTTGGGAAGAATTATAACTTTGTTTGGAGTGGGGTTGACGCGTGGAGAATTAATGATCTGAAGAGCTCTTTTCTTGCAATCTTTGATGAAAAAGGAAGGAAAATGTAAATCAGTGAAGGTTTGGTGAATGTATGTACATTCCTCGTCAAGAAACTCAGGACTACAAATTCGGTAAGCTCTTAGGAAGAATCCGATGATGATACCTCTTTTGGTCTTAGTATCTTGACTGGAATAGAAGTGTGTGAGGTCATTTTTATTTGTAGGTTTCCGGTAAACTTGAAATCTTAGGTTGTTATCTACTTTGTGGATGAGGACGTCTAGAAAGGGTAGCTTGTCATTGGACTCTTCTTCTAGTGTAAACTGGATCGCCGGTTCAACTGCGTTGAGCTTTGCCTGAAGATTCCGTACATCAAAACGTTTGGGAGTTATTACGAGGACGTCGTCTACGTAACGTAACCAAGTGACGCTTGAGGGGACGATGTTGGCGAAGTGTTCAGCCTCTAGGTGTTCCATGTATAAGTTAGCTAAGACGGCACTGATGGGGGACCCCATTCCCATGCCGTATGTTTGTTTGTAGAGCCTGTTACTGAAAGAAAAACAGTTGAAATTAACACAGAGTTCAATAAGGTCAACAAAATCTCCGGGAGGAAGAGGAAGGTTAAGGTCCTGATTGACTTTACGTCGTAGAACCTCGATGGCTTGTGTAGTAGGTACTTTAGTGAAGAGGGAAGTCACGTCCAAACTGCTTAGTTTCTTGTTTCGGACAGTATATATATACCAACTGTGTCCATATATCGCTTGTAACGGCTTGAGAAAGCTCCTGGAGAGCGAAACGTTGCCACAATAAAATGTCACATTAGTTGCAATTATGTCCTTTTACTTAACATATTGTCGGTTATTCTACCAATATTATTACATCTTTATTGTAGACGTTTCGCCATCCAGTGGCTTTATCAATACAGATTCTAGGACATAATTTGAAGACAGTAGAACTATATACAAAAGATGAGGTAATCAGTCCCTCAGTCTTGGAGTTAGTGTGAAGAACACCGTACATGACCTTCTTCACGGCTACTACTACAACTTACCCATCTCCTTGGGTATGACCTACTTCCACTGGGGAATCCCGCCTACCAGTGACTATGCCCTCGTCTGCTACCCGTCCCTATCCACCTGACGATTAGTATATAAGCGCCAGCCTCCTTGCTTGTGCTCCAGAACCTCCACGACTACGGTGTTCTTCATACTAACTCCAAGGCCGAGGGACTGATTACCTCATCTTTTGTATATAGTTCTACTGTCTTCCAATTATGTCCAAGAATCTGTATTGATAAAGCCAGATGTTTGCACATGTGTCTAAATTTACACTTGATCTCGTTGACCTCATTGTGTCTAGCAATCTTCTTGGGATATTTATTGACATACGTAATTACAATATCAACGTTTCAAGTGAAGATTTCATTCACTGATAGATTTTCATTTCCGGAAAAAAACAAAATTTATTATTAACACATCGGCCGTTTCCCACCAAGGTAGGGTGGCCCGACAAAGAAAAACTTTCATCATCATTCACTCCATCACTGTCTTGCCAGAGGCGTGCTTACACTACAGCTACAAAACTGCAACATTAACACCCCTCCTTCAGAGTGTCGGCACTGTACTTCCCATCTCCAGGAATCAAGTCCGGCCTGCCGGTTTCCCTGAAACCCTCCACTACAGATTTATACACTCTCGAAGTCATTCTATTTTGCTCCATCCTTTCTATATGTCCAAACTATCTCAACAACCCCTCCTCAGCTCTCTGGATAATAGTTTTGGTAATCCAACAGCTCCTCCTAATCTCCAAACTACGGAGTCTCTGCATTATATTCACACCACACGTTGACCTCAGACATGACATCTCCACTGCCTCCAGCCTTCTTCTTGTTTCAACATTCACAACCCATGTCTCATACCCATACAAGAGTGTTGGTATAACTATACTCTCATACATTCCCTCTTTGCTTTCATGGGTAAAGTTCTCTGTCTCCACAAGCTCCTCAGTGCACCACTCACCTTTTTACCCTCGTTAATTCTATGATTCACCTCATCCTTCATATACCCATCTGCTGACACATCCACTCCCAAATATCTGAACACATTCACCTCCTCCATACTCTCTCCCTCCAATCTTCCATTATCTATTTTTTGTTATCCTCATCACTTTACTCTTTCCTATATTCACTTTTAATTTCCTTCTTTTACATACCCTACCAAACTCATCCACCAACCTCTGCAACTTCTCTTCAGAATCCCCCAAAAGCACAGTGTCATCAGCAAAGAGCAACTGTGACAACTCCCACTTTGTGTTAGATTCTTTATCTTTTAATCCCACACCTCTTGCCAACACCCGAGTATTCACTTCTCTTACAACTCCATCTATAAATATATTAAACAACCACGGTGACATCACACATCCCTGTCTAAGGCCTACTTTTACTGGGAAATAATCTCCCTCTCGCCTACATACTCTAACCTGTGCCTCACTATCCTCGTAAAAACTTTTCACCGCTTTCAATAACCTTCCTCCTATTCCATACATTTGCAACATCTGCCACATTGCCCCTCTATCCACCCTATCATATGCCTTTTCCAAATCCATAAATGCCACCTCTTTACCCTTATCTAAATATTGTTCACTTATATGTTTCACTGCAAACACTTGGTCTACACACCCCCTACCCTTCCTAAAGCCTCCTTGTTCATCCGCTATCCTGCTCTCCGTCTTACTCCTAATTCTTTCAATAATAACTCTACCAAACACTTTACAAAGGAATTATGCATGCTCTCTGCCAATCCCTAGGTACCTTACCCTCTTCCATACATTTATTAAATAAAAACACTAACCACTCTAAAACTATATCCCCACCTGCCTTTAACATTTCTATCTTTATCCCATCAATCCCAGCTGCTTTACCCCCTTTCATTCTACTCACTGCCTCACGAACTTCCCCCACACTCACAACTGTTTCCTCCTCACTCCTACAAGATGTTATTCCTCCTTTCCCTGTACACGAAATCACAACTTCCCTATCTTCATCAACATTCTGGAAATAATGTAATGTTAAAATCAAATCAGTTGTGGGGAATTTTAGATGTAGTATAAGAATGAATAAAATATGAAAAGACCACTGTTGATCTTAAAGTACTCATCTTTCTCGTTGACAGCTCAGAACCCCAGTAGCCGCGGGTCTGGGGGTCTCCTTTCGATGTCGGCTCTCTTAGTTACCACTTGGCTCTTATAGAGCGGATAATAGGTGAGACTACGTCTCTTACCTGTGTTTGGACATTCTTGACGGCTTTGATGGTTAGCCCTAATCACCTAACATCTGACCCTAGGCACTACAGTGATTATTAGGCTAATGCTGGGATGAATAGAGCTTACCTGGCGCATTGTAGCAGGAGCCCTTGACGTTACTACATCGCTGAATGGTTTCATTGAAGATATGACATTGGACATATTCACTTTTTTCGTCACTTTGGACACGTTGAACGTCACCTTACTTGACCATCGCTTGTCCACAAGTTCAGCTTGTGAACTATATTCATGGATAATGTCCACAGTACGGAAAATTACTAGCAATACATCGCTTATCGGAGATAACGTTGGTTAGCATTTCAACACAGTATCTTTGCTTCAGTTCTTCTTAATGTTTGTTCGAACACGAATAAGCAACACAGAGAGTACAATGATCTGCCACAGTTCGCTCACTCACTCGCTAATATGTCCATAATTATTCATGGCAGGGAGAGTTCTGGCGCTTGTGCCACGAATTTTTCCACATTTCAACGTGGCATGGCCTCGCTGGTCAGAGTCACTCGCTACATCATCAATGGTCGATTTCATTCGTCACAATCGTAGTCTAGCTCTTGGAGCACCTAACACCTTTATAGTCGATTTCTGCTGACATAATGTATATGGGCATAGGTGCCAGCTCTGACGACTTAACTGAATAAAAGAGTGCAGATTCCAAGGTGTAGGTTATTCAGTATAATGCCACTAGCTATGATAACAGGTTAGAGGTATATTACTAAGAATTTTAACTGGTCTTAGGAAATAGTCTTCCTCAGACACAACATGTGATTATGTTATATATCAGATTCCCTTGCAGAAGAAACTCAGCTGAACATGTGCAAACATCATTGTCTAATTTATCTACTCTTGATCTAAATCCAATTTAGTAGGAGTCTAAATCTTGCATGGTAAGATATATGAATGTCTTGGTATGACTTAATGAAGCTTCTTTGCAAGACATAAGATCTCACTTCATCTCTGCTAATGGAAAGACAGAGAGGCCATGATTCCCTTAGCTCACACCTGCACCGCCAGTGTAGGAACGTAGACTGGGCATAGCCCCCTTGTTTGAGAAATTTCTTCACATCAGTAAACAAAAATACAAAAAAATATTAGAGATTTTTTATATCCTACTTCATTAAGTCAATTTGTCCAAGACATGCCCTAAAACTGGCTATAAACCGAGAACCAGACACAACATAAATTATGAACTACAATTATTCTGAAGAAAACAAATTAACTGTAATTTTTTTTTTCATTAGATTCGGGATTAAGTTGTGTAATATGTAAACATTCTAAAAAAAATCTTAAATCCAAAGTATACTGTCCCTTAACCATAATTTTAAAATCCTTTGGACTTGCCACATAGTTATAATTTTCAAAATTAATTCTGATTAATACATTATGAGGCTTGGCTAGAGAGTCGAGCCTCCTGTCTTATATTTTAAATTTTCTGTTTTATAATCATCTCTGTTCACATGATGTACTCTTGAATATTTGGAAAGTGCTTCAAATCTATCAAATAATATAATAAGAATATATGAAATGATACACTACATTTGAGGCTATAAGTGACTACCTGTAGCTAAACAATTTAACAAAAATGAACTTTAATTTGTAGGTATCTAGTTTGTTGTAATTTAAAACTTTGTTCCCTATTATAACCCAGATACGAATGAAAAACAGAACACTGTAACTGAAAGAATTTTCACTGAAAACTTGCTGAAGTTTACGAGAATGATATCAGTGTGTTCTGCAACAATGACGGTGGATAGCTACTTAAAAAAGAAATTGCATGCAAGAATTTAACAACAAAGAAAGACCAGATAAAACAAACACGCTAAGTACCACCTATTAAAGTCAAGTGGCATTAGCTTAATAAATTTAGTACCAAAAATAAAAAGCCTAAACCTAATATAGTGAATGTGGGGGTTTAGAATATATTTTATGAATTGTTAAATATTTAATATTAAGTTAAGTAAAAGGACACAAATGCAACTAATGTGACATTTTATTGTGGCAACGTTTCGCTCTCCAGGAGCTTTGTCAAGCCGGCTTGACAAAGCTCCTGGAGAGCGAAACATTGCCACAATAAAATGTCACATTAGTTACATTTGTTCTTTTACTTAACATATTATCGGTAATTCTACCAATATTAATACATTTAATATTAACATCAAGATTTACAACTTATTACTATTGTCCTTTTCCACGGTGACTGCCATATTATTTGTGCCTGGAGTCTAAAAAAATACTTCCTTTTAGAATCGTATTCTGTGAATACGATCCTCAGGAAAGTATGTATCATTCAAATATTCCTTAGGTGTTGATTTAAAATAAACTGGACATTCGTAAAGTCTGATGTTTTCTTAAAAAAGAAGAATTGGATTGCCAGGAGTTACTCCTAACGAAGACTGTTGCTACATTTATTTGTCTAAAAAAAAAATTAAGTTTTTTTTAATTCGTTTTTTTTTTATTTAAACGCTCAACTGAATTTAAATGCGCATAAAAAAGTGACAGTATTTCATTACGTCTTTCATGAAACGCTGGTATAACATTTGAATGCTAACAGCTATATCCGATCATGCAGATTGTTGGTTGCAATATATTGTCTATAAAAAATTTAGCAGTTCATTTTATAGCTGGGTACACTTGTATAAAAATAGCTTAAACCAGGAGGCCTGGTCATGGACCGGGCCGCGGGGGCGCTGACCCTCGGAACACCGTACAGGTATATTATGACACTTTAACAGTATTGCCGTATTTTGTTTCAGCCGAGTGGATAGTGATTCTTAGATCATGCGGTCAAGGCATGTCCATATATCCTAGAATGTGAATCATTTATTACACACACACACACACACAAGCTAGATACCTCAAAGGCGATGGGGCCGGATAACATCTCTCCATGGGTCCTGAGAGAGGGAGCAGAGGAGCTATGTGTACCCCTAACAACAATCTTCAACACGTCTATCGAAACAGGGCAACTACCTGAGGTATGGAAGACAGCAAATGTAGTTCCAATTATTAAAAAAGGAGACAGGAATGGAGCACTAAACTACAGAAAAGTTTCACTGACATGTATAGTATGCAAGGTCATGGAGAAGATAGTCAGGAGAAGAGTGGTGGAGCACCTAGAAAGGAATAAGATTATCAACGACGGCCAACACGGTTTCAGGGATGGGTAATCCTGTGTCACAAACCTACTGGAGTTCTACGACAGGGTGACAGCAATAAGACAAGAGAGAGAGGGGTGGGTAGATTGCATATTCTTGGATTGTAAGAAGGCGTTTGACACAGTTCCACACAAGAGATTAGTGCAGAAACTGGAGGACCAGGCAGGGGTAACAGGGAAGGCACTACAATGGATCAGGGAATACCTGTCAGGAAGACAGCAGCGAGTCATGGTACGTGGCGAGGTGTCAGAGTGGGCGCCGGTGACGAGTGTGGTTCCACAGGGGTCAGTCCTAGGACCGGTGCTGTTCCTGGTATTTGTGAACGACATGACGGAAGGAATAGACTCCGAAGTGTCCCTGTTTGTAGATGATGTGAAGTTGAGAATAATTCAATCAGACGAGGACCAGGCAGAACTACAAAGTGATCTGGACAGGCTGCAAGCCTGGTCCAGCAATTGGTTCCTGGAGTTCAATCCCACCAAGTGCAAAATCATGAAGATTGGGGAAGGGCAAAGAAGACCGCAGACGGAGTACAGTCTAGGGGGCCAGAGACTACAAACCTCAATCAAGGAAAAAGATCTTGGGGTGAGTATAACACCAGGCACATCTCCTGAGGCGCACATCAACCAAATAACTGCTGCAGCATATGGGCGCTTAGCAAACCTAAGAACAGCATTCCGACATCCTAATAAGGAATCGTTCAGGACCTTGTACACTGTGTACGTTAGGCCCATACTGGAGTATGCAGCACCCGTTTGGAACCCACATCTAGCCAAGCACGTAAAGAAGCTAGAGAAAGTGCAAAGGTTTGCAACAAGCCTAGTCCCGGAGCTAAGGACTATGTCCTACGAGGAGAGGTTAAGGGAAATCGACCTGACGACACTGGATGACAGGAGAGATAGGAGAGACATGATAACGACATATAAGATACTGAGAGGAATTGACAAGGTGGACAGATACAGAATGTTCCAGAGATGGGACACAGCAACAAGGGGACACAGTTGGAAGTTGAAGACTCAGATGAATCACAGGGATGCTAGGAAGTATTTCTTCAGTCACAGAGTGATCGGGAAGTGGAATAGTTTGGGAAGCGATGTAGTGGAGGCAGGTTCCATACATAGACTTAAGAAGAGGTATGATAAGGCTCATGGCGCAGGGAGAGTGACCCAGTAGCGGTCAGTGAAGAGGCGGGGCCAGGAGCTATGACTCGACCCCTGCAACCACAACTAGGTGAGTACATACACACACACACCCACAGATATATATATATATATATATATATATATATGTCGTGCCGATTAGGTAAAACTTGCGATTTTGGCTTAAATAGCAACGCTCTTCTTGCCATATAACACAAGTGAAAATTTGTGTATGCAATAATTTCGCAAAAATCATTCTGAACCTAACGAAAAAAATATATTTCATTGTGTTTGTTTATTATTAAATTAATGTTAACGTATCTAAAATATATTTACTTGGGTTAGGCTAAATTAAATTGCGCTTGTTGTAATAAGGTTAGGTAGGTTTTCAAAGTTTCTCTTGGTACAAAATTATAAATTTTTACATTAACATAAATGAAAAAAATATATCTTTAAATGTATAAGAGAAAATTTTAGAAAGGACTTAATTTTAGATGAGTTCTTGCTAATTGACCAGTTTTACCTAATCGGCACGACATATATATATATATATATATAAAGGCTTCAAGGAAGAATATTTAGATGTCTTTCTGAAGCCATTTGAATATTCCACTTCCCCTACCACCCCATCTTTTATTAAATATATATATAAAATTTATTTCAAGATACAATACATTGTCAAAATACATTAACAAGAATACAATAGTGAGTAAAACAACATAGATGACAACTCAGAGCTACATGTCAAATACTTCGTCCAGCTCCACGGTAGTGGGCCGCGTGCCCAGAATACTGCAAGCATTTTCCCTCTGGATCGCAACACTGAGTCTCTGAAAGAGGAAGCTGGTCGCCCTGTGGTCCTTGGTTTCTATGATGAGTTTTTCCCCCAGCTCCTTGAGAAACTTTAGAGCACACTTGCATATAATATGTCATACCGAATAGGTTAAATTGGTTAATTAGTAAGAACTCATTTAAAATTAAGTCTTTTCTAACATTTTATCTTATACGTTTAAAGATTTTTACATTTATGTTAATGCAAAAATTAATAATTCTGTACCAAGAGAATCTTAGAAAACTTATCTAACCTTATTATAACAAGCTCAGTTTAATTTAGCTTAATCCGACTAAATATATTTTAGATAACTTTACAATGATTTAATAATAAAGAAGCAATGAAATAATTTTTTTTCGTTAGGTTCATAATGATTTTTGCGAAACTGTTACATACACAAATTTTCGCTTGATATATTCGGCAAAAAAAAAAAATTGCTATTTAAACCAAAATCGCAAGTTTTACCTATTTGGCACGATATACATACATAATATATATATATATATATATATATATATATATATATATATATATATATATATATATATATATAATATTTTTGTACATCAGTCAACACTTGAATCTTTCAAGATCTTCATTCCTTTTACACACTTCCTCAAGGGATGTGTGCGCGCGCGCGTGCGTGCGTCTGTGCCTGCGTGTGTACATATACACAAGAGGGCGTTGCATGTGTGCATGAAATCAATTATGGAAACTATTCTTTAAACAACGTTGTGCTGATAAGCTCATCAGGTCTCCGGCACGACGCACACAACTACTGCTTTAATGTGTGTGTTTGTGTGAGGATCTGTATGAGTTTGTGTGTATTTCAGTGTGTTTTGGCGTGTATTTGTGTTATATGTATTTGTATGCGTGAATGTTTGTGTGTTGTGCGCCTGCGTGTGTGTATTCACCTAATTGTGGTTGCAGGAGTCGAGTCGTAGCTCCTGGCGCCCGTGTGTGTGTGTGAGTGTTGCATGTTTTTATTTGATATGGCCCTGTCATACCTACTTTTGAAATCATATATGGAATCTGCCTCCAGCATCTGACATATTCTGCATGCATGTCATGTGTAGTAACTCACGTGTCCAGCACCCGATATGTTCCATAAAGGATGGCATATGTAGCAACGTACATGACCAGCAACGGGCTCTTTCATTTCAATAATTTTTCTAGTATAATTTTTGACCTCATTTTATGGGCAATAACTCTATGGTCATAATTATTTGGCCTCTGTACAAAAAATCTGCATTTTTTTTTTAAATTTCTTCCAGTGTCAACGTGATGATGATTAAGACACATGTCCAACAGTTGGTATCATTATTATTGAAACGTTTCGCCTATATAGTATGCTTCTTCAGAAGAATCCTACTATATAGGCGAAACGTTTCATTAATAAAGATAACCAACTTTTACACATGTATCTTAATCATCAGCTTATCGGTATTTTATACCATTATCAACATGGTATGGTCTTTCAACTCTTAAGTCATGCTGTCTTCAGTTGCAGAGCTCATGTCTTTCTGCAACAACTGGTAATCTGCCTTCTTAACACCCTCATTGGTCATTGCTCTGCTGAATCGTCTGTGAGGCAAAGCAATGGTCGTAGATTTTAGTGCATCTTAAAAATTTTATTATTAGAATATCGGATCTTGTGTCCCGGGGAAGACTGAGAGCATCGATATTGTATAAATCCTGAGATCCCAAGTATCGCCTAGTATTGCTGAGTGCTTGTTAGTGGTTCTTATTCTGGTGGGTTAGTTTTAGCCTGTGATTGCGTAGCAATCCTCTTTGTCTCTTGGCATGCTGAATAACTCGTTGTTCTCCGTTCATTTTAAAAATTTCCAGACACCTACAACACGAAACTAGCTCAGAAGACTTAATAATGCTATACAAATTATTTCATTTTGTGGCATAAGAAGTGGAAGTTTTTTTTTTATTTTTTAATGAAACCTCAATATTCACTGCTACGAGAAAATTATTGTTCATTTTGGCACACTTATATAACTACCTTGGTCTTTAATTCCTAAAAGTAAACCAAACATTTTACATTTCAGTATTAGGGAGTCATAGCTTAGTGACATTTTATTTAAAATTTAACCTGTAAATCAATCATATTGTATTGAAAAAAAATGATCTAACCCGCAATTTTTTTTAGGTGCAGCCCTTTGAACTGTTTTCATTGTGAATGAAAAAAATATTTACATTTAACTTCTTTTACTAATAATTTTTGAGATTTCAACATTCTTATTTAAAAACCAGTCAAATTTTTTTATGATGAAGAGGC
This sequence comes from Cherax destructor, assembly GCA_009830355.1. Taxonomy (NCBI): domain Eukaryota; kingdom Metazoa; phylum Arthropoda; class Malacostraca; order Decapoda; family Parastacidae; genus Cherax; species Cherax destructor. The sequence goes on along the minus strand of WNWK01000341.1, from coordinate 491,535 downwards.
ATTTTCTTGTAAATCGACTGTATCGTTTTAATTTTTAAAATTATTTATTTAAAATATTCAGCAGATATTAATAGAATAATACACAAATAACCAGCAAATAGGAGAATGAAACTTACGACGTTTCGCTCCGACTTGGACCGTTAACGACCGAAACGTCGTCGTAATAAGTTTCAATCTCCTGTGTGAGGGTTATGTGTATTTTTCCAGTCACGATATTGTGCCTCTATTCTTTATATTATTAGTATAGTCAATATAAATTTCAACTAATATCTTCTTTATATATTTAAATATTCTCACCTAACGAGTGAGTTGTGTGCTGTGAATAAGCTAATTATTAAAATTACATCAAAGCTTTCTACAATAACTTTTCTCCCGTTTTCTTTGTTATATTTTCTAAGTGGCAGTTTAAAAAAAATCAAGATATTCTTCCCAATTTTCGTTTATATGAAGCTTCTGAGATAATGTTAATATTTTCATAGATTTAAAGTTTCTGTACTGGTAATGTGTTTATAGATGTTAAAATTCTGTAGTAGAGGAATGTTAATATTTCCGTAGTTGTAAATATTCTGTGGTAAAGTTAATATTTTCATAATAAACTTCTATAGCTGAGAGAGTTTATTATTTTCACTAATGTTAGGCTTCTGTAGTCTCTCTCTCTCTCTCTCTCTCTCTCTCTCTCTCTCTCTCTCTCTCTCTCTCTCTCTCTCTCTCTCTCTCTCTCTCTCTCTCTCCCCGGTCGTGCCGATAAACCATTAGAGTCAAGACGCTCTCATTTCTTCCCAACATGTCAATATATGACCCGAAAAAAAGTGGCGTGCCCAAATCCGTTTTCTTTAAGAGATAGAAAATGGACGCACTCCTTTTACCGTTACTCTGAAGACAAATGGCCACCAAGAATAGTTTGACTTTTCTATTTTTTTGTTACAGAGAAACCAACTTTGTTGGTTCGTTCAATTGGCTAATGACATAGGATTAGTTATATATTTATTAAATGAGTGTATTACTACATCTGCTAATGACTTAAAGTATGTATTATAAATTACTTTATAAAACTGTCCATTTTCTGTTGATTCAATGCGGTTATATTTTCAGGTAAGTGTGGGGTGACTTCACTAGGTGACGTGGTGAGTATACATGGTGGTGAGTATACTGTATACTTTACATACTTTTACATTTGCACAGCTGTAATGAATGCAGGTTTTCTTACGTTCCCACACGTGACGGGGACGATAATCAAAGAAATGCATAGAGTGGCTGGGAACTGGCTGTTTGAAATGAAGTGAACACGGACAAGGGTGCACAATGAGATACAAACACACACAAAGATGCTAACTCGAGGGTAGATGGAAAAAAACACGGTTGACCAACATGAATGCCCAAAAAATTTATCCCGTCTTATGGTAGTAAAAGAATAAGATGACTGGTGGAGAGCAACTCCATTCCTAGTCTTAAGAACAGGTACGGCAGTTCCAAAAGGTTAGGAAGCAGTAAGACGGTTGTAGTAGTAAGTGTTGGTTGTCTCCAGCAACCAGTATCAGACTCCACGCAGGTGCAAAACAGGAAGTACACACACACACACACACACACAACACACACACACACACACACACACACACACACACACACACACACACACACACACACACACACACACACACACACACACACACACACACACACACACACACACACACATGGAAAAAAATGCTTCTAGTTAATCATATACGCAAATATTTCACCAACAAAAAAGTTGACAGCTACGCTGATAACACAGTTATTTACAACTTTGTACAAATATCATTTACGAGGAAAAAGTTTTTTGCTTGTTATCACTCATATTAATTAGGAAATGTTAGAAGTTAAATGTGGCCAGAATGGTTTTTTTTCTCTTTGACTCACGTGTATGAGAGAGAGAGAGAGAGAGAGAGAGAGAGAGAGCACTTACCTAGGTTGCTTCAAGGATTGATTCATAGCTCCTAGACCCGCCTCAACTTTTATTGACGGGTTTGACTGTTTCATAACCTCGACGAGCTGGATCTCCAGGTCCCGCTCATTTCTACTCCTGAAATGTGTTATACAGATAGTATATGGCTCCACTATTTCTTCCTCAAGTGTAGTCACTTACAATCTTATGAATAACAAAAAAAAAACTTTCTAACGTTCCTATAATTCCTTTACATCCTTTGCGTACCCTGGTTCTCTTCGTATCTCAAACACTATTCTGTGAACAGCAGAAAAAATCTGCTGTTTTCTCTGCTTGTCTCTATACGTGATCATTTATAATACACAGATTTTAAATGAAACTAAATGACGTTTTGGTCTACATTAGATAATTTTCATAAAGCAGATGCAACTCCTCCTGGAAACGACTGCATCTGAATTTTGTGTGAGTTCATTAACTTTAATATCGTGTGGCTTGAGTCCTAGGTACCTTCCGTACCGTGTGGTGGGTTATGTCGTGGGTACCGTCAGGGTCCTGGTGGACCTCAACCGGCGTTAAGCCTTTTAAAGTAAATGCTATGGTAGACTAAACGAACCACCAGCGCTCTCTTGCTGGTATAATTACGAACAGCCTGAGCAGACAGGGAGAAAACCACTATTAGCGGTCGGAGGTTCGAGTCCCAACTCTTCCTTGCGCTGTATGACACCAAGCTTTATACAGATACTCTTAATAATATTGCTCGTTTATTGTATTAAGTCACATGCTGGTGAGACACTAGTGGTCCAACGAACTGGACCGAATTTTCACTTCTTGCATCAAGCTTAATTTCTTCCCCCTTTCCCCACTTTTACTCTTCCTTATAAATATGATAATCTGATGGATACTTGTCTCTCTTAATACATATTTTATTTTGTTTTTGTATGAGTGAAATCTTGGGAGTAATATAAGGAGATTGATAGACTACGTAAATGGTGTTATTGTCTGTATTATAGGGATGGTGGTGGTGGTGTAACTGGTGTTATTGTCTGTAGTAAAGGGATGGTGGTGGTGTAACTGGTGTTATTGTCTGTAGTAAAGGGATGGTGGTGGTGTTTTATTGGTCAAGAGACAAGACAAGTGTCTCCAGACACTGATCAAATGATGAACCTTTGACCAGCCGCTGGCCTACCTAGGTTGTTCACCACCGTTTAAAAAATACTTGAGGATCACTACATAGTAATGTAGTAAAGATTCGATATTGAAGAACGAATCTTGTGTAACTGGAATGTAAAGTTCTTTCATTCCGAGCTGCTGTCTTATTCCTTAGCTGGTGCACTCTCTGTTCACGGGCCATGTTATGGCCCGTGTTATGGCCAGTGTTATGGCCCATGTTGCTTTATGTTGTCGTGAGGGCTTTACTGGCGGTATGTTCAATCATATAATGAGTGCCGCTGTCGAACAGACTCCATTGAAAGCCAAATCTAAAATCTAGTAGCAAACATTGTGCTCAGGTGCTCTAATAAAGAGCAGAATACTGTCTTTTAGAATAAAAAAGAATCATAGATATTTAACACATTTTAATAAAATAAAAAAAATTAGGAAACAAATAGATGGTGTAGACAGGGAGGAAAAACCCAAGACATTTCTTCCCACTGTGATGATGGCCCCGGAAAGGCGGCTCGATGGTGATGAAACTCGAGATGGTTGATGGTCTCAAGTATCAAGTCTGAGAGATGGCAGCACAGTCCAGCAGTAAATGTAGTCTCTCTAAGAAATGAAAGAGTAGATGTGGCAGTTGTCTTCTTTCCTTTCAGAGACGTTGAATTAATTCTTAGAGTTAGCCAGTCTCTAGTCTGTTCCAATATTCCAGAGTATTCTGCAGCTGACCAAACTGTAACTAGAGCTGATGAAAAATCACAGGCTACCTGTTAGATTACTTTGCCTGATCAGGAGAGAAGCTGCGGGTGAAGTGCCCAACCTCACTCTAGACGAACCCCAAATAACTAATGCCAGAAGGTCCAAGAGATGCCTGCAACTACATACATGCCCAACAGATGGCGCTGCTTATGCTCACTCTTGGTTTTCCAAATAGTGTTACAGTTATCAGGAATTTCGTGAACTCTGGAAATAAAATTTAAAGGAAAATATTTATATATTTTCCCTCATAGTAAATATATATTTAATATATTTTATTAATGTAATGACATTTTTATATGTCGACATATAAATAAAGCGACACGAATGAGAGAACGACAGTACTAGAAATGGTATTTATTAGAACACAGAAAGAAATGGATGGGCCAGTTGTATCTATCCTTATCCTGGGTTTGTACTGCATTTAACCAAACCTAATTACCTCCCATTTCCGAGGCGCTATTGTACTTGACTGTTGCTCAACGTCTCTTACTTTAGTACTAACTTTTAAGTGCAATTTCCACCAACTCCTTTCCTCCCCTCTCTTCGCCTCTCTTCCCCCATAATGCTTGGTCATCTTGCCGTGGTGGTGAGATTTGAGCGGCTTTGCCTGATTAAAAACCCACCATTCCATATTCCCTTTTTTTCTACGCATCTCACCAGCAAACTCCCCCGTTGTCAAAAATTTCTGTGGTTTGGATAATGATTAGACTGTAACTAATGGATTTACATTGTTTTAATTTTGTGATTATATGAAATATGACTGTAAATTAATTATGAAAATTGGTAGCATTACATTAATGGTGTACATTACCGACAATCTGATGAATATTATACGTATGCAACTGCTAGGTATCCTAGGAGAGGAGGTCGATCACCATGCCCAGCCCTTCTAGGGCAGGGTAGGTGCCAAGGCTGGAGCTTGCTACCATCTGCAGCTCGTAAGCCTGCCCTTCCCGTTAGGGAAGGTGGCAGACCAGAGAGGCCTAGCATCTATCTACCTCCATGCCTCGTGCTGGTGGGGAACGTGGCTAGGCCTGGGGCCAGTTGGTCTCGCCGATGAGGGGTATCGCCTCCCATGGGAGCCATAGGTCTCTGACACTCCCACGCCAGGGAGCCGGAGCCGGGTCGCCATCTGGTAAAGACCCGGGCCGGGAGAATTCCCGGTGAATCAACACCTCCTCCTCCTAGGAGAGGAGAATTTTTTCCTGAATAGTGGAAGTAGTGGAAAAGTAATTTTTCGGGTGTTCAGTCTTTAAGCTTTGATCACTCTGAAGCAGAGACATGAGAATAAAGACTTAGGTAATTTAGCCAGATATGAGTACCAGTTGAAGACATTCATCACAGGTGGGCGGCACCCACTAATGGAAGTAGGTCATGCCCAAAAATTGGATCAGAGGTTAGCAGAGTTGTAGATATCCTCTGCACCAAGATATTGTGTTGTTGTGTCAGGCAAGTAACATTATATTAATGGTAAACGATGTTGACAAGTTGACGACTGATATTTGTCTGGCAGAGCAACACTATGGAAGCTTCGTACACAGGATATCTTCTACAACATTTTTTGCTAGCCTCTGGCCAGGCTCTTGGGCATGACCTATTCCCACTAATGGGTTCCACCCACCTGTAATGATGTCTTCAACTGCTGCATATCTCTGCCTCCTGTATATGTCTTCATTATTATACATTTTGCTGAGTAAATAAACACATCAGAATTGCTTCTCCATTTCTTCATCTGCCTCCAGTATATTAGTCGTCTTTGTATTAGGCTGGAAAAAACCTGTTGCACAGGCGAAACGTAAAGATACCCAAGTATTGCATATGTTTTTCTCATCACACAAATTGTACCTGCAGAATATACCTAAAAATGTGTGATTATCACAGGGAATTGTTAATTTTAGCAAATGTTGTTGCTGAAATGGCAGAATCACCAAAAGACTTTAGTGTTTTATACATCAATCTATTGAATTCTACAGGCAGCGCCTCTTCTCAAATTCCACAGTTCGTATTGTAAAGTGTTTATATGTGTCAATTTATGAACAACAGAATATTAATTACGAGATATTTAAAGCTACTTTAGTATAAATCATCCGTACTGTACGTACAGTTGACTGATCTTCTGGGCTTTACACATGACAGATGGCGTGTTCAGCACCATCTGTTTGGCGCCACCAAATCAATATTCATTGACAACGTTTCACCCACGCTGGAGCATAATTATGTCAATCGGCTACTTTAGTGGGTGAAACTTTGTTGTTAATAAAAGTATCCACCGCAAGCCACACTGTTGTTAATAACGGCATCCACTGTGAGTGACTCTATCCACTGTAAGAATTATGAACTCGCCTCATCCGTATTTGCTCATCATTTCAGTTCGTAACTTGAATTTCTTAGTGTCCATCATGCAGCTAGACACAGTTCTGTGGAGCCACACCTTAGGAAGTGCTACCGAGTGACTTGAGTCTTATTTTTATCTACGGGGAAAGATGGGGAGTGTGAGCAACAGAGAGAGAGAGAGCGTGGAGGTTGTAGGGGATATGGCAGGTGACCCTCGCAAGAGCTACACTAGCCTCGTATTTTTCAATTAGTAAGACGCTGGGGTGACACACAGGTGGGATAGCTAGGTATGTTAGGACGCCTTACGTGAGAGAGGAGTATGCATGTTTGGTGGTCCTGTGGGTTAGAGCGTCATGTGGTTTTCGCTTACCATGAGGCGGGCCAAAGCAGCATGGGTTCGACTCCTTAGCTAGTCGCAGTGTTGTTATTGATCAATACCACTCGTTCGTGGGTATAATATATATATATATATATATATGTATATGCATTATATGTTTTACAGCACTGCCGTATCCTGCATAATAATCTGTACCTGCAGAAAGAGTTTTATTCAGTGTTCTGTGTCCATTATTTAATATAACATTACATAATATTCATTTCCTCTGGATATATCACTTGTAGCATTCTCCTGGACCACATATCATTATTCTATCACAGCAAGATTTAAGAAAGCTAAACTCTTTTTTTTTATTTCCTTGTTGATGGTACTGTGATTATTTACCTAATTTTTAGAATCATTTGATAATGAAATAAGTGTTTTTTTTATCTCATTTTTTCGTCTGATTGAAAGCAAGAGCAATATTGTTTTCAGCCTTTCTTAATAACGCTTACATTTTTACCATTGGATTTTGCAGCATGTCTTTGTGAAGTGACTCAAGAAGGTAGTGAGGGAGAGGAGGAAGTGCACTGTTCCAGATATAGGAAAATTTACAAGGTGTTGGGGAGGTAGGGGTGAGGTTTTGGTTGGGTTGGGGTGAGGTTGGGGGTGAGGTTGGGGTGGGGTTGGGGGAAAGAGCAGGAGGAGGACTCCATTTGGAGCAGCTCAGGAATAACAGAAAATATTTTTAGCTATTATTAAAGTCAAGTATACAAGCAGTGTGCTGCTACACTACCTGGAGTTTACCTGGAGAGGGTTTCGGGAGTCAACGCCCCACACCCGGCCCGGTCTGAGACCAGGCCTTGTGGTGGATCAGGGCTGATCAACCAGGCTGCTACTGCTGGCCGCACTCAGATTGACGTACGAACCACAGCCTGGCTGGTCAGGTACTGACTTAAGGTACCTGTCTAATGCCTTCTTGAAGACAGCCAGGGGTCTATTGGTAAAATCCCTTATAAGAACATAAGAAAGAAGGAACACTGCAGCAGGCCTACTGGCCCATGCGAGGCAGGTCCAAGTCTCCAACGGCTTAAGCCAATGCCCCGACCCAGCCAGGTCAGGTTACATTCACTTAAGGAAGGAGCACTGCATCTGACCTAGTAGCACAAGCTAGTCAGGACCAATTCACACCCAACCGCACCCACTCATATAATTATCTAGCCGACCACCTGGTCAGGTCACTTCCACTTAAGGAATTAGTACGGCTACTGACCTGGTAGTACAAGCTAGTCAGGTCCAAACTCACACCATCCACACCCACCCATGTATTTATCTAACCTATCTTTAAAACTACACAACGTCTTAGCTTCTATGACGGTACTCGGGAGTTTGTTCCACTCATCCACAACTCTATTACCAAACCAGTGCTTTCCTATATCCTTCCTGAATCTGAACTTTTCCAACTTGAAACCATTGCTGCGAGTCCTGTCTTGGCTGGATATTTTCAGCACGCTATTTACATCCCCTTTATTTATTCCTGTTTTCCATTTATACACCTCAATCATATCCCCCCTAATTCTACGCCTTTCTAGAGAGTGCAGATTCAAGGCCCTCAGTCTATCCTCATAGGGAAGATTTCTGATACATGGGATCAACTTTGTCATCCTCCTTTGTACGTTTTCCAGTGCATTTATATCCATTCTGTAATACGGTGACCAGAACTGTGCAGCATAATCTAAATGAGGCCTAACCAAAGATATATAGAGTTGAAGAACAACCTGAGGACTTCTATTATTTATACTTCTTGATATGAAGCCAAGGATTCTGTTAGCTTTATTGCGAACACTTATGCACTGTTGTCTTGGCTTCAGATTACTACTAACCAGAACTCCTAAATCCTTCTCGCAATCACAAGTAATAAGATCTACATTATTCTCACAAGTAATAAGAGCTACATTATTCTATTCTATGTATGCTGGGAGGCAGTTAAACAGTCTTGGGCTCCTGACACACATTGTGCTGTCTCTCAGCGCACTCGTGGCGCCTCTGCTCTTCATTGAGGGAATCTTGCATCTCCTGCCGAGTCTTTTGCTTTCATAGTTAGTGATTTTCGTGTGCAAGTTTGGTACTAATCCCTCTAGGATTTTCCAAGTGTATATTATCATGTATCTTTCTCGCCTGCGTTCCAGTACTCTGTGTGTTAATTCCATAGTGGAAACGAAAGCTAGCTATGTTTCCTCTGTTTTATTCAATTACTCAAGTGTCTCGTGCATCAGGTAATAAAAACTGTCAGCCAGATCTGGGAGACTTTATTCATTAAAGTGATGGAGATATAGTTATGTATTCCACTTTGGTTTCAGCAGCTGCTCCAGTTTTAAAAATGTTTTAGTTCCAGCAGAGCTAAAGCAACTGCCTTATGAGGAGAGATTAAGGGAACTCTGCCTGATGACACTGGAGGACAGGAGGACTAGGGTTGGAGGGATATGATAACAACGTACAAAATACTGAGAGCAATTGATAGGGAGAATAGGGACAGATTATTTGAGAAATGGAAAACAAGAACACAACAGCGCAGCTGGAATGTAACCACTGTCAGGCCTTGTATTTCACGCCATGCCATCGAGGTGGGTTTGGTGAGTTTAGTTCAAACCTTGACCTGTGTCCAAGTGTCACTTCAGCTTCCTCACTCTCCAGACATACTACCAGTAAGATGTGCCTCCTCTTCCCCAACTCTCTCTCTCGCTAGGCCCTCGTTGTTGGCATGGGCTAGCAGGTAAGACACTGCCTGTACCATTATACCCAGTGAACCTAAGGTTCACCTCCGAAAATTATTATTGTCCCACTGGACATTTTCCTATTGATTTCGTTAAGAAGTATTTTTTCAGCCTTAGAGAAATCAAGAAGTGTAACGAACTGGAGAGTGAAGTGGTAGAGGCAGAATCCATACATAACTTTAATAACGCTCTTGAAGCCAAGAGAGAGAGTAAAATTAGTAGCAACCGGCGAAGAGGTGGGGCCAATACTGAGAATCGACCCCAGCAACCACATATAGGTGAGTACGTACACACACATAATAAAGCACAGTATTCATATTTTGTTGTTTTGAAAAGAGTATTCAACATGACCTAAAGTAAAGCCATACTGAACTACGAGAGGCAGTTAAAGCTTAATTAATAAAGTGAATTAAGGAATACGTAAAGAAAATTTCAGCTAAAGTTACTTTTTCAAATGAAAATAAACGAAGGTAAATAGAAGAGTTAGACACACCACAAGGTAACGTTCGTAGTCCCTTGCTGTTTAATGTTCTGGTGAATCATCTACGCTGCTGGTGGGATCCATGAAAGGTACTCTGAAAGACACTGATTTAATCCCATTGTTAAGATAAAAGACCCTTCAAACGGGGTGTCATGTCAACATCGCAAGGAATAAGAGAGCTGATGAACTAGCAGAAGTACTCTACACTCAGAGTTGTATTTGTGTGTCCTTACAGGGTTCCCACCCCTGCCTCTGAACTTCAAAATTGGCTGGCATTTACTGTTTCCTGGCGTCTTGGGCCATATCATACCTCCTCTTAAGACTGCGTATGGTGTAACCCTAAGCCACCTCTTCGTCTATCTCAATTCTCTTATTTATCAACCTGAGACTGAAGAAGTATTTCGTAACGCACACCCACACGAGGGCGTGAGTGAACATGTGTGTGGGTGTGTTTGTAAGAGTAAAGAGAAAATTGTGCAATTATCTTATTATCCCAAATTAGGATGTCATTTCAGGGACACTAAAACTCAGTGTTATAATGAGAGGCAGGCAACCCGTGCCTCTCTAGCCTCTGGCAACACCTCTACTGTTGTCAGATTTACGATTATTTTAGCTGTATTTATTTTTTTATCTACCACTGTGATAATTTGTGTTTGATGTTTTGTCTGTTTCGGTAGTCATATATTTTTTTTCACTGAAAATTTTATTCATTTTACACTAGTGTAATTCTTGGTCTCTCTTTTTTCTTGATGCAACACACAAGAGCTTATCACACAAGACCTTGATCAGCTGTGTTTTTGTTGGTAAACATTACCACGTGTATTACATCATCTTCACATAACTTCCTCCTAGAATATTTAATCCTAGAAAAAGCCAGAATTTACAACTTCCTTTTCCCGTTTTCTTTTGATGAAGAGCAATAGGGGCATGTTTTTTTTTTCTTAACTGTTTTTATCCTAAACGATGAGAGACGCTGAAAATCTCGCGTGTTTATGGCATGAAAGCGATAAATTGATGACCCAAAGTTGGCCGGTGTGTGTGTGTGTGAGCGCGCGTGCGTGCGTGAGTGTGTGTGGGGGGGAGGGGAGTGTGTGTGTGTGTGTGTTTATCATACCTACTACTAAAACTGTGTAAGGAATTTACCTTTATCACTTTCAAATCTAGTAGCTCGCTGCCCTACTGCTCTGAAATTGAAATAAAAATAATGTGCTAATTTTTTACTGTGTTAATTTTTATAGTTTTAGCTGCCATTTCAAAATTTCTATCCCTATACCTGGAGGTCGTTCCATGGATCAGCGCCCCCGCGACCCGGTCCTCCACGTGCTCAGATTCTGTGTACAGACTGTTGACTTTCCCAATATTAATGAGCATTCATTAACTAGAGACAATGTTGGATATAAGTTGTTGTGGCAAAGAACAAAAACGCATAATACCGTGAATGGAACACATGCACAAATAAATGGTGATACATAGCTATTGGAACAAAGGATGAACTCTCATCGCCACAAGAATACACAAATAACCCGCACATAGGAGAGAGAGGAGCTTACCACGACTTTTCGGTCCTACTTTGACCATTTACAAAGTCACACTAACGCAAGAGCGAAGGATCCAGCATATACATCGCCGTAAGCTTCTCTCTGTTATGTGTGGGTTATTTGTGTATTCTTGTGGCAGTAAGTGTTGATCCTTTGTTCCAATAGCTATGTGTCACCATTTGTTTACCCTCGAACCTGTGCTCGAGACACACTGTATCTCTCCGTGTGTTTATACTCTTAAACTTATCCTAATGGCTTGTCATCCACGTTGCCAAGAATATTATTTCCCTGCCATCCCTTTGTGCGACACTCTGCAGTAATCCTTCTTGTGAGACAAAATAGTCGTGGTCGAGTTGGTGTGATTGTTGCATAGTCTGTGTTACTGGTGGAAGAGTACTTACCTCCCCAGGTATATCCAAAGATCTTTGTATCCCATCAACAGTTTCTCAAAGAGGGGAGCACATTCACCATCACTCATTCAATAGATGTCTTGCCAGAGGTGATTAGGTAGTGACCATAATTCCCCAACAGCTTGTAATATTTCCTGGCGGGATGCATCTTCTGAAAAGCAGTTTGGTTCACATCTAACACCAAGTTCAGAACTTCAAGCGTAGGACTACCACACCAGCAGAGAAAGTGACTTACGCCAGCTGGGACTGGTGGTCATGTAGAGGGATATAATCAGGGTGTGGGGCAGTGATTACCCCTGACACCATGATGAACTAGCCTTCCTATCCTGCAGTATCTCTCAGGCCAGCGCTGGGAGGCAGGAGGGGCGCTATTTATATTTGCAGCACGTAGCAGGCTTTTTTGGAATCACCTGATTGAAATCACCTGGATGGAATTACCTTGATGGAAACAAATAACTTGAATTACCAGCTGGAATTACCTAGATGGAATCGTCTGGCTATTATCGCATGGATAGTTGAATCACCGATCTGGACTCTCCTGCTTGGAAATACCTCACTGGAATCACATGATTATAATCGATTGGATAGAATCGCTTGGCAGGAATTCCCTGGTTGGAAACACCCTGTTGGAGCTATCAGGTTGGAACCACCTGGTTGGGATTATCAGCCTGGAACCATCAGGCTGGAACCACCGGGCTGGAATCACCTGGCTAGAAGCATCAGGCTGCAAACACCTGGCTGGAAGCCTTAGGCTGAAACCACCTGACTGGAAGCCTCAGGCTGGAACCACCTGGCTGGAACCATCAGGCTGGAACCACCTGGCTGAAATCATCAGGCTGGAACTACCCGGCTGGAGCCACCCGGCTGGACGCATCAGGTTGGAATCACCCGGCTGGGATTACCAGGCTGGAACCACCCGGCTGGAAGCATCAGGCTGTTGCCACCCGGCTGGAAGTATCAGGCTGGAACCACCCGGCTGGAAGCATCAGGCTTGAATCACTTGAAGGATGGCACTCTATGCGAGAGGAACTGGAAAATTACTCAAATTTCTGTCTGAAGAACATTTACAACACACACAAGACAACCAGCCCAGAGCCTGTGGAGTTTAAGCTCTTTCACGTCACGGAGGCTAGAGGTTAATTCCATGTGTTTCAGAAACATTTCACATTTCCCTACATACACACACACACACACATATATACAACAGGCCTAGGTCTAATGACATGTGCCTAGGACAAAATGAGTAACTAACTAACAACACATACATACTACTACTGAATAACGAGTTACATATGATCATCATGCTGCAATAATTTTCAGACTCTTGTTCACGTGTTGCACAGAGATACGATTGATTTAAAGATAAACACCATTTGCCACACCTCTGTGTGGCAAATGGTACTTGTTGCCGACATCTTAATACTCATCTCTATTTTCAATTTTAAAATATTCACCTGCGGTCTTTTTTATAATGTGTGTGTGTGTGTGTGCATGAATTATAGAAAAACTATTACTGCTTACACATAGGCACAGACACGTTTGCACATACAAATATGTACACAGATAGTGAGGTGGTTGTGGGAAGAGATCATGGGGCCAATTACGGCAGCGTTGAGTGATGGAGATAGAATGGGCGGGGAGATATTTATTTTTGGACATCGCGGACATTAAGAATGATGGAAGGATGCCAGTTCGGTGAGAGGGAGAGGGATGTAGGAGGGAGGTGAAAAGAATGTAAATAAGGACGGGGTTGAGTCTGTGGTAAAGGACAGCTATCATAAAGCCTCTTCGTTTGTACAGTAGGGGAAAACTTGCTTAGCTGTTTCTACTATAGATTTTATTTATGTAGATGAGAGAAGAGAGAGAGAGAGAGAGAGAGAGAGAGAGAGAGAGAGAGAGAGAGAGAGAGAGAGAGGGGGTAGAAGGGGTGTGAGGAAGGGAAAGATGTTCCTAGGGATGGGAAGATATTGGAGAGGGAGGGAGGGAGGCATACAATTATGGATCTATATACATCATTCTCACTATTGTTACATTAGCACCATAGTTGGGGTTGTAGCCAGCAACAGCTCTGAGAACATTAAAGCTGGTTTTGCATTTATTTACCTATGGCATGGTGGATGTACTGAGGAGTACGTCTACACCAAGCAAATTCGTAGGACAAATCGTTTCCTTGTCAATATCTGAGTCTTAGATACAAATATGGGTCCTAATTGGTTACATGGTTTTTTTAACTCCTTTAAGAATGGTACTGATAGGTACCTGGCTACTACCATATATTGATTAAGCTCTGTCCAGACCGAAGCTGTGTATAATAAAGGTGTACTTTGAACCTAATGTCTTCTATACTTGTTAGTAATACTTTTCATCCTGCACACGTGAATGGTATATATTTTTTCATGATTTCTTGTATTGATCAGGATGTTATTAGCATCCAGTCAAGGAAAACTGTAAATTGTAGTTTAGCGAATTCTTAGATAGGTTAAGTGCTGGGGGCGTGGACATCCAACAGGCTTGTTTGTGGGAGCGAGTGTTAGATAGAAGTGAGTGGAAGCAAATGGTTTTTATGATCTGACTTGCTGCTTGAGTGAGAGCAGGGTAAGAAGTATGAAGGAATTCAGGGAAATCAGTTAGCTGGACATGAGTAACGGAGGTGGGTAGTAGAGTGCCTGCACTCTGAAGGAGAGTTAGGGATATTGTGGCTTGGAAGGTCATCTGAGCTGTCATGTCACCACGCTTCTGGCAAGACCATGACTGAATGACGGTGAAAGTGTTTTCCTAGTTGGGCGACGACCGGTCTGTTAAAAGATAAATTTAGTGGTTTTTGACGTGGATTTTAGCAAGGTTGGTGTTGGGTTCCTATATTAGTCTTGGTGTAAGATAAAAGAATGGCATTATTTTATTTCCTCTTAGGGGATAAGAATCTTCTGATAACCAAGATGAATATGTGGATTTGAGGTAGATTATTATGATACAAGAGGTTATAAATCAAATACAAAAACATCCCTTTATAAGCCTAGATGCTTGCTATAAACAAAGTGTGGGTGACGAGTGCTTCGACTCCTGCTGTTTCCAATATACATAAATGCCTTGCAAGAGAAAACTGGATCCTATACACCACCGTTATATATTATGTGAAATTAATGAGAATGAGAAACTAAGAGGACGGGGAGAGGATGGAAGATGACTGGCACAGTCTACACACATACCTCAAGGTTACCGAAGACGATTTTGAGGATCTCTACCCCTGAAACACGGTCCCAGACCAGGCCTTTTGGTTGACGGCCTGATCAACCAAATTGCTGGTTCCAGTTGCACACAGTTCAATGAGTGCACCACAGCCCAGCTGACCAGGAACTAACTTGAGTAATCCGTCAAGTTCTCTCTTGAAGACAGGGGGTCTGTTGGTAATTCCCCTTATGAATGAAGGAAATATGTTGAAAAGTCTTGGTCCATTTACACTGAAGGTAAGTATTTGATTCATTCACGAGAAGTGTAAGTTAATAACAGAGGAAGTAAGAAAACCGCACACGGAAAACAACCTTGAAGGAGAGATACAGCAGATAACATAAATGCAAATAGATCTGGGTGTAAATATGCCACTAAACGTATCAGTAAAAGTTCGCAAAAAATCTGACCAACGTTAGAACTGCTTTCAGGAACCTAACAATAGTCATTATACTAACTTAAGTTAGGTCAGTCTTAAAGTATTCGGTGCCAGAGTTGGTCACACCTGATCCATCATACTAAAGAACTAGAGAAGCTACAAAGTTACTCGACATGCACATGCATGCTAGTAGCTTTCTTTTGTTCTTAATATTTTATTACATGTAAAATACATTTTTATACTGAACAAACAAATAAAATTTGTTTGTTTTTGTTTGCTAAGAATGTACCAGGAATGAAAGAAATGAATTGCGAGAATCTTTAGGAACTTAACAAAAGAGAAGGACCAGAGAGAATGTGATATATGCAAAATATTCATAGGACTTGAAGATGGAGCATAGACTTGGGAAATAATCATAGTTATTCAGCTCAAAGAGTGATTTAGGCTCGATCCTCTATCCGCTAAGAGCGAGGCAGATGGGCAAGGAACCTAGTTGCGATCAACTAGACGTCACTCATCTAGGTGAGTAGCCAGATACCTTATGCGATCCTCGGAAACTTTATAACGGCACTCAGGAACCTTAACAAAGAATCAGTCACAACGATACGACATACGGTATTCCTACAGAGTAAGCAGGAAGCGGCACCGATGACCAGAGCCCTGGAAAGGAGGGGGAGGGGAAGGGGAAGGAATGAGGATTGGGAAGGATGGAAAGGTGAAGGTGTGTGGGGAGAGAAGGAGGGGGAGCAAAGATAAGTGGCCCAACCACTTTTGAATTTTGCTTAATAATGGGTGTGTGTGTGGGATACAATTTTCGTGATCATGACTTTTAAGAAGGATGTATGAGGCACTACCCAGCAGCGCCACTGGTACCCATATACGGTGTCCTGTATCTCGATTACTAGCGCAATCACCTCACACACTGAGGTCCATGGTTCGATCCCCAGTACGGGTGGACACAGAACGTGTTTCCTTAAGACACCTGCTGTCCCTGCCCACCTATCAGTAAAATAGGTACCTGGGTGTTAGTCGACTGGTGTGGGTCGCATCCTGGGAACAAAATTGACCTAATTTCCCGAAATACTCTGCGTAACAAGGGGCTTTCTATATAGTAGTATATCATTGATGTCAGCTAGGCCTGTATACCTTGTACACGTACTTGTAGAAATAAAGATTATTAGTAGTAGTAGTAGTAGTAATAAGTATAGTAGTAGATAAAGAAACCAACCAAACCCTCAGTGCTCCATTCATACCCCTCCCCCAGCCCACAGTGTTCCTCTCATCCTCCCCCAGCCCACAGTGTCCCTCTCATTCTCCCCCAGCCCACAGTACCCCTCTCATTCTCCCCAGCTCACAGTGTCCCTCTCATCCTCCCCCAGCCTACAGTGTCCCTCTCATCCTCCCCCAGCCTACAGTGTCCCTCTCCTCCTCCCCAGCCCACAGAGTCCCTCTCATCCTCCCCCAACCCACAGTGTCCCTCTCATCCTCCCCAACCCACAGTGTCCCTCTCATCCTCCCACAACCCACAGTGTCCCTCTCATCCTCCCCGTTCCGTCTAATATCCCCACAAAACCCTCATATCTACCTCTCCCCCTCCCCCATCTACCATCACTCTCCACCCATATCTCCCCTACCTCCACTGAGTCACTCCCATCCCCCGTGTAACCCACAGTAAGAGCCCATGATTAACGTGGGTTCGTTAACTCCTCACTAACGCCATAAGCCGAGACTACCATTAAATAATTAAAGTGGCGCACCATGATTCATACTGGTGTATAGATAATAATAATACAATTTACGGTATTCAACCGAATTTTACCTATTTAACAAATTACATTATCATCTTGTTGTTGTTACTACTTTTATTATTATTGTTGTTGTTATTATTATTTTACATATTTAACAAATTACATTATTACTGTTATTATTATTATTATTATTATTATTATTATTATTATTATTATTATTATTATTAAATTGCTATTGTTTTTATTATTATATTATTATTGTTGGTATTATTATTTCATGGGAAGAGCTAAATCCAAAGGGGCCATATAATGCCTGGGAAATGGATTGTAATCAGATTTGATCCCGAAAGGGAAGGGCAGCTCCAATTCCTTGGATGAAGAGCCCTTCATAAGTCTCTAGACACCACCCTTGAAGGGAACAACTTGCACTGACTGAACAGTAATGCTCCACTCTTTTAAGAGATTTTTTATTTTGATTCGCCTTGAATAGTTCAGATAGTAATAGATGAAGATGGTGGAGTTCTCTTTTTCCAAGGATTGGGAGCTCCCCTTTCTGGGATCAAGTTCTAGTGAGTTTAGCGTTTTCCTATGAATATGATTATAATTCACTGGTTTATGATTGGCAGGTGTTGCAGGTGACTTCTTGCACTGACATGCTGCTTGTATTGCCTTCTAATATCTTGTAGTCTAGTAACAGATGTTGCTTATATTATCTCCTGATATCTTATAGTCTAATGACAGATGTTGCTTGTATTGTCTTCCGATATCTTGTAGTCAGTTGACAGATGTTTGTATTGTCTTCTGATATCATGTAGTCTAGGGACATATATTCCTCGTATTGTCTTTGGATATCTTGTAGTGTAACGACAGATGTTGCTTGTATTGTCTTCTAATATCTTGTAGTCTAGTGACAGATGGGATGGATACCACAGGGGTGAGTCACAAGGCCTGTTAAGATTTGCCTCTGGCGAGGTGAGGTTCGGGTTAGATTTTTAAGATGGGCTTCCCAGGTACCAGGACAGGTACCAAGACAGGTAGCAGGACAGGTTGGAAGGAGCAGGGTACTAGGAGAGTTTGGAAGAATCAAGTATCAGAGCAGGTACCAAGAAGAAGTAGCAGGCACCACCACAAATACCTGGATGGATGAAACAGGGATGGGGCCAAGTTTCTTATCTAAGGATATTTCTATCACAGAAACCTATACTTTGAAAATGGAAACTCAGGTTGAGACAGACACCGAGACTGACATTGAGAATGACATTGAGTGGGGTCCCGTATGCTCGGCTGGCAACGCACTCGGCTGGCAACGCACTCGGCTCACATACTAAGTGTCCGTAGTTCCATCCCTGGCACGTGGAAACGGTGGGCATGTTTCCTACTGCTCCTGTTCGCCTAGCAGTAAATACCTTTGTGCTATTCGACTGTTGTGGATCGAATCCTAGGGGTGGTAGGATACTTTAGACGGAGCTGGGCTTTGATATGTAAATAAAAGAAAAAGACATTGAAACTGACACTGAGAGCTATATTCCATAACTAGAAACTATATAACATATCTAAAGGAGTAAGTAGAAACGAGAGTGGGAGAAGTACACCAAAGAGATTTGATTTACTATGTATCCTGAGGTAATCGGACGAACTGTAGGAAAAGTCAGTATAAAATAGACTTTTACCCACCATTAGGAATAAGCAAACCCCTTATTTTTACACGGGGCGTCATTACTTGAAGTTTACTTGGAATCGCTTCCAGAGGTCACCGCCCCCGCGGCCCAGTCCCAGACTGGTCCCCCTGGTTGCTGGCAGGATCAGTCAGGTTGTTAGTGCCCTCCGCCCACAGTCCAACGTATGCTCCACAACCGGTTGATCGGGAACTGTTTTGAAGAATCTTTTGAGTTCCCTCTTGAAGACAAGTAGGAGATTGTTGGTAGTCTCCCTATGCATGGAGGGAGGGCGTTGAAGAATCAGGGTCCTTTAACTCTTATTGAGTTCTCTTTCAGTGTACTCATCGCTTCCCTGATTTTCATTGGAGGTATCCTGCAGTATCTGCCAAGATTCTTATGTTTATAAGTAGATATTTCGGTGAGCAGGTTTGGTACTATTCCCTTCATTATCATCCAGATGTAGATTATGATGTATCTTTCTCGCCTGTTTTCTCAGGAGTACAGTTCTAGTGACTTCAAGTGTTTCCAGTAATTTAGGTGCTTGACTGTGTTTATACGAGCTGTGAAGGTTCTCTGTACATTTTCTAGTTCAGAAATTTTGCCTGTCTTGGAGATGGCCGTTAGTACACAGCAGTACTCCAGCCTAGAGAGAACGAGTGGCCGGTTGAGAGTCATCATTGGTTGGCAATCCTTGTTTTGAAAGTTCTATTTATCCAACTTAACATTTTTCTTGCAGTTGTGGTAACAAAATTGTTGTGCTCCTTGAACGAGAGGTCTTCTGACATTTTCACTGCCAAGTTTCTCACATTTGACTCACGTTCCATGGAGTAACAACTGCTATTTGTCCTCACTGAACATCATGTTGATGTCAGTGGCCAATTGGAAGACGTCGTTTGTATCATCTTGGAGGTTAGCTGTCTTCGATGGTTGCCACTTTCACACAGAATTTCGTATCGTCTGCAAAACATGTCTCTGTGTCAGAAATAAGAATGAGGAAGAGAAGTGGAACAAGTACCGTCTTGGAGAATAGAACTTTTCACTGCTGCAGCCCTTGATTTCACTCCGTTTACTATTACTTATTGGTTACTCTGTGTGAGGAAGTTTAAGAACTCGTGTGTTTCATAGCTACCTGGAGAATAGCTGGAGGATGTTTCGGGGGGTCAACGCCCCCGCGGCCCGGCCCATGACTAGCCCTCGCAGTGGATCAGGACCAGATCAACCACGGGTGTCTGGCAAGGACATTATTTCAGTACTTGCAGTCCAGTAAGGTATGCAATGAGAACTCTGGTCGGTTGCTTGAAACCAGGAACTAGAATTTAAATCTGTGAGCCTCTCTCTAATGTTTTAGTAAATTTTGTAAGGTAATTAATTATTGTAATGTTATATATTTTTTGTACACAGCAGGTGCAACAGCAGAATAAACAGAAATTGCAGGAGGACATCAGCAACAGGCTCAGGAAAAGCAGCTTCAGGTGAAAAAGTAACAGTAGCAGTAGCAGCTGCAGCAAGAACAATAGACTCAGTAGCGTTAAAATCAGGAGAAATGTCAGGAGCATTCCCATTAGCAATAGCATTAGAAGTATAGCGAACAGTTTAAGCAGCAGCAGCAGCAGCAGCAGCAACAACAACAACAACAACAACAACAACAACCAGGAGCCACAGGCAACAGTTGGACGATGAGGTGGACTGGGTATCAAGTGGGTGGACCGGGAGAGCCGGAGGCTAGTGTCATCTGTGTGAAACAAGTGCATAATCAACGCCCAGCTGTACCTGCCATCCACGCTACTTGTGGCATTCAATTTGATCTCATCAAAACTTTGTTAACACGATGTTTCCAAGTCACCGAAACGTTCCGGCACACAAGTCATCCCAGAAACCCAAATTTCGGTCTGCTAAGCTGCAATCTGAGCGAGGTAAGTGATGTTCCTGTGTTGTGCCCTGTTGGCTAGCCACAGCCTCCGCTGTTCCAGTCTCTCGTTAGCCTTCTACAGCTACACAACGCAAACAAAAGGCTCTGCGTTAGCGGCGTGCTAAGCTGAGAGTAACGAGCAGATTTTGCACCTCCGTCAAGAGATGGTGTGGAAGTGGAATTACCCTCGTAGATTAAAGAGAGAGAGAGAGAGATCTACCTATCTACCTATCTTCCTACCTACCTACTTACCGGTGTAGGAAGCTCAGCTCCCAACATTGGTATTCACGGGAGGCAGCAGCTGGGTATTTTTATATGCTAAGAAGCTTTCTTGATCGCTGGTAATTACCCATTTAATTTGTTCCGCCGCTCACATAAAACTCGTTACCATTTTTGATGCTCAAACGATCACCCATGGAAGTAGTGCGCAGCCATGCCAAGCGTGTGCACTCGTAGCGTGTGTGCACAGCCAACCCGAGAGTGCACTCTTGGAGGCAGTGCACAGACGTGCCTAGAATAACTAGGAAAATTTTTCCTATTTAATGCGTCAAAACGAGAACCATAAATTATTAATTTTAGTGAATAAATAATCCTCGAGAGTAGAATGATTTTAAGAATGTTATTAATGTGTGTGTGTGTACTCATCTAATTGTTGTTGCAGAGGTCGAGTCATAGCTCCTGGCCTCGCCTCTTCACTGATCGCTACTAGGTCACTCTTTCCATGCTTCATGAGCTTTATCATACCTCTTCTTAAAACAATGTATGGTACCTGACTATTAAACTTCCTGACAACTCTATGACTGAAGAAATACTTCCTAACATCCCTGTGACTCATATGTCTTCAACTTCCAATTGTGACTCCTTGTTGCTGTGTCCTGTCTCTGTCCACCTTACCTACCTTAAGTCTACCTGGAGGGCATTCCGGGGGTCAACGCCCCCGCGGCCCGGTCCATGACCAGGCCTCCTGGTGGATCAGGACCTGATCAACGAGAATGTTACTGCTGACCGCACGTATTCCAACGTACGAACCACAGCCCGGCTGATCTGGCACTGACTTTAGGTATCTGTCCAGCTCCCTCTTGAAGACAACCAGGGGTCTATTTCCCTTATGGCTGGTGGGAGGCTGTTGAACAGTCTTGGGCCCCGGACACTAATTTTGTTTTCTCTTAGTGTACCAGTTGCGCCCCTACTTTTCACTGGGCATATGTTGCATCGGTTGCCAAGTCTTTTCCTTTCGTAGGGAGTGATTTCTGTGTGCAGATTAGGGACCAGTCCCTCCAGAATCTTCCAGGTGTAGATTATGATATATATCTCTCGCCTGCGCTCCAATGAGTACAAGTCAAGTGCTTCCAAGCGTTCCCAGTAGTTAAGGTGTTTGATGGCATTAAAGGTTCTCTGTACATTCTCTAGATCTGCAATTTCACCTGCCTTGAATGGAGATGTTAATGTACAGCGGTATTCCAGTCTAGAGAGAACAAGAGATTTAAAAAGGATCATCATTGTCTTAGCATCTCTTGTCTTGAATGTTCTCATTATCCATCCTATCAGTTTCCTCGCAGATGTAATAGTGGCATTGTTGTGGTCCTTGAAGGTGAGGTCTTCGGACATTACCACACCCAGGTCCTTCATATTGCTTTTCCGCTCTATTGTGTGATTGGAGTTTGTAGTTTACTCAGTCCTAGCTATTATTTCCTCCAGTTTTCCATAACGGAGAACTAGTTGGAATTTGTCTTCATTGATTCCTCTCAGTATATGTCGTTATATTGTCCTCCTTGCCCCTCCTGTCCTCCAGTGTTGTCAGGTCGAGTTCTCTTAACCTCTCCTCCTCGTAGGACGTGCCCCTTAGCTCCGGGACTAGTCTTGTTACAAACCTTTACACTTTCTCTAGTTTCCTGAAGTGCTTGGTCAGGTAGGGTTCCAAACTGGAGCTGCATACTCCAATATGAACCTGACATACACGGTGTACAGAGGTCCGGAACGACTCCTTACTGAGATGTCGGAATGCTTATGTTAGGTTCGCTAGTTGCCCATATGCTGCAGCAGTTATTTTGTTGATGTGCTCCTCAGGAGATGTGCTCAGGAGAAGGGGCTAGTAACGCCTTCTCCTCTATACATTACTTTCGTTTTTCTTTATGGGCCACCCTGCTTCTGTGATATGCGGCCATTTTGTTGAAAGAACATATATATATATATATATATATATATATATATATATATATATATATATATATATATATATATATATATAATATATATATATAAAGTCATGCCGAATAGGTAAAACTTGCGATTTTGGCTAAATAGCAACGCTCTTGTTGAATAAGGCATGCGAAAATTTAGGTATGAATAATTTCGCAATAATCATTTGAACCTAACTAAAAAAATATATTTCATTATGTTTGTTTATTATTAAATTATTGTAAACTTATCTAAAATATATTTAGTTGGATTAGGTTAAATTAAATTGCTCTTGTTATAATAAGGTTAGGTAAGTTTTCTAAGGTTCTTTTGGTACAAAATTATTAATATTTACATTAACGTAAATGAAAAAAATATATCTTTAATCGTATAAGAAAAATTTAGAAAGGACTTAAATGAGTTCTTGCTAATTAACCAATTTTACCTATTCATACTTCACACACAACAACACACACACACACACACACACACACACACCACACACACATATATATATATATATATATATATATATATATATATATATATATATATATATATATATATATATATATATATATTTTTTTTTATGTAAGAGCGATTAGTGGAATAAGGTAAAAAGAGTAGTAAGAGAGAAAATGTTAGCATATGAGAGGTTTAACAAAGTAGAAGTGATGCAAGGAGGGAGGAGTATATGGGGAGAAAAAGAAAGTTGACAGAATGTTAAAGAAATGAAAAAGGAGAGCAAATGAGAGAGAGGATGAGATGCTATCAACAGATTTGGAGAATAAGAAGAAGTTTTGGAGTGAGATTAGATGAGAGAGCCTAGGGAATGAATAGATTTGACAGAGAGTTGGAAGTATCGGGAAGATGGAGAGAATATTTTAAGGAACTGTTAAATGCTGATGAAGATATGGAAGCTATGATTTAATGCACTGGGCAGGGAGGTATAACATCCTGTAGGAGTGAGGAAAGAGCCAGTTGTGAGTGTGGTGGAGGTGCGTGAGGCAGTGGGTAGAATGGAAGAGATTGATGGGATAAAGACAAATGTTAAAAGCAGGTGGGATATAGTTTTGGAGTGGTTGGTGCTGTTATTTTATAAATGTATAAGAGGGTAAGGTACCTAGGGATCGGCAGAGAGCGTGCATAGTTCACTTTGTATAAAGGCAAAGGGGACAAAAGAGAGTGTAAAAGTTATAGAGGAATAAGCCTGTTTAGTATACCTGTTATTAATGAAAAAAATAAGAGTAAGATGGAAAGCAGGATCACAGATGAACAAGGAGGCTTTAGGAAGGTTAGGGGGTGTGTAGACCAAGTGTTTACAGTGAAACATATATGTGAACAGTATTTTGATAAGAGTGAAACGGTTTTTGTTGCATTTGTGGATTTGTAAAAGGCGTATGAAAGGATGGATAGGGAGAGCAATGTGGCAGATGTTGCAAATGTATGGAATAGGAGGTAGGATACTGAAAGCAGTGGATAGTGAGGCTCAGGTTAGAGTATGTAGGAGAGAGGGAAATTATTTCCCAGTAAAATTAGGCCTTAGACAGGAATGTGTGATGGCACCATGGTTGTTCATATATTTGTAGATGGGGTTGTAAGAGAAGTGAATCTTCTGGTATTGGTAAGAGGCAAGGGATTAAAAGATAAAGAATCTAACACAAAGGGGGAGTTGTCACAGTTGCTTTTTGCTGATGACTCTGTGCTTTTGGGGGATTCTGAAGAGAAGTTGCAGAGGTTGGTGGACGAGTTTAGTAGGGTATGTAAAAGAATGAAATTCAAAGTGAATATAGGAAAGAGTAAGGTGATGACAACAAAAAAATTAAGTAATGAAAGATTGGATATCAGACTGGAGGGAGCAAGTATGGAAGAAGTAATGTATTCAGATATTCGGGAGTGGACTTGTCAGCAGATGGATCTATGAAAGACGAAGTGAATCATAAAGATGAGTGGTTCGCTGAGGAGTCTGTGTAGACAAAGAACATTATCCATGGAAGCAAAGAAGGGAATGTATGAGAGTATAGTTATACCAACGCTCTTATATGGGTCTGAAACATGGGTGGTGAATGTTGCAACGAGGAGAAGGCTGGAGGCAGTGGAGATGTCATGTCTGAGGGCAATGTGCAGTGTGAATATAATAATATAATGCAGAGAATCCGTAGTTTGGAAATTAGGTGCAAGGCTACTAAAAATATTATGAAGAGCGTTGAGGAGGGGTTGCTGAGGTGGTTCGACATTTAGAGAATAGAACAAAATGAATGACTTCGAAGGCGTATAAATCTGTAGTGGAAGTAAGGTGGGGTAGGGGTCGGCCTAGGAAAGGCTGGAGGGAGGGGGTAAAGGAGGTTTTGTGTGCAAGCATGCATGAGCATGTTAGATAGGAGCGAGTGGAAACAAATGGTTTATGACTTGACGTACTGTTGAGTGTGAGTACAGTGCCTGTGCTCTGAAGGAGGGGTGTTGATATGTTGAAGTTTTCTAACTGTAGTGTGGGCACGCCTCTGGCAAGTCAGTGATTGGGTGTATGATGATGACAGTGTTTCTTCTTGTTTGGGTTACCCTGCCTTGGTGGGAAACGGCCGATGTATTAAAAAAATATTGTCATGGAGCAGGATAATACGTATGTAGAGATCTTTGTAGGGAGTCTTCTCTGGCACTTTCTGGAACATTCTCTGACGTATGATAATATTGGCAGACAACTAGTGAATTTGATTTGTATAATAATGTAATTTTACATAAAGCTTGAGTTTTGGGGTGTATCCAACTTAGCTAAACTGATTCTAAATAATGACAATCAATCACTTGATATTGATTAGATGCGGTTTTGGGCTGACTACTGCCTTTCCTAAATCTGTAATATTCTCTGAGGTCCCCCACCTTCCCTTACCACGGAAGGGTGTGAGAGGACGGGAGAGGGTTGGTAGTGGCCCTCACTCTGTAACATGGGCCGCCATTGATACCTTCTGCCTTGTCTCAGAGAATTTTCCCTCCTATCTGTTGCTGTCTTGCAACATTGCATAGCTCCTGTCGATGTACGAGAGCGCGAAAAATCTAGTGCTAAAAATTTCCAAATCTTAGAGAAGCGTTAAACCCGTAGAGTTTAACGCCGTCTCTCTCCATATTCCTTCAATCAAATCCTCCTACTGCTGTCAGCCTCTCCTCTTCCTGCTCTTCCTCCTCCTCTCCTATAAGCTAGAGTGCCAGACCATTATTTGCAGTAATGATGATGTCACTTATGTCATTCTCCAGCTGCCAGGGTAACAGTGATGGCTGATGTTGTGTTGTTCATCAACAGATACACTCCCAGCTCTCACAGATACACTTCCCGCTCTCACAGATACACTCCCCGCTCTCACAGATACTCCCGCTCTCACAGATACACTTCCCGCTCTCACAGATACACTCCCCGCTCTCACAAATGGGCCGTTACCCCACTTGGTGTCTCTGTGTCATAGTGAGGAGCACCTTGTGTGGCTGAGTTGCTCCTTGTTATTCCAGTCTTCCAGTATATCAGAAGTCCCTTGTTGGTGTTGAAATGTGCCGTGAGACCAAGAAAATATTTCTCCGTTACCGTAAACCCGATGGTTCCCGCGGTAGTGAGTAATGCTTGATGTATTTCGGTCGCTGTGCGATCCGAGAAAGGTATCCCCGTACGCCATAAACCAAGCCTCCTCTACCTTAATGCACGCTAAAGGAATAGTGAAGGACGATCATAAAATTCCAGTGCAGCAAAATATGAATCTATGTATAGCTGAGTGTATGACTGTACATATGAATTTCTGTATGTATGTGCAGTTTCATATGTATACTCATATACGTGTGTATGAATTTTTGTGCCCCAACAAAAAGGAAACACTTCCACCATTAATCAGTGTCTTGTCAGAACTTCAACGTCCCCAACCCTCCTTCAGAGTGGAGGCACTGTACTTCGGACCTCCAAGACTCAAGTCTGGCTTATCAGCTTCCAAAAATTCCTTCACAAATGTTACCTCTGATCATACTCCAACATCACATCAAGTCGTAAGATCCACTCTTGGATGTACATGCCTTAGCACAACCTCCTTCATCCTTGGATGACACCTACTCCTCCATTTATCCACCCAAGTTTTATACACCCTTCTAATGATTCTGTTTTGCTCCATCTTGAAATGTCTAGCCCACCTCGGCAACCCCTCCTCAGCCCTCAAAATAATACTTTTCACTGTTTTCCTGTAACAGTGGAAACTTCACACCCATATAACAGCGTTGGTACCATTATACTCTGGAACAGTCCCCTTTTTGCCTCCATGGATACAGTTCTTTGTCTTCACTGATGTTCTAGTGAATCACCAGTCGTTTTTCCTCTTCATAATTTCTGTGGCTCACCTCACCTTTCTTAGACCCATCTGTCGATTAGTCCGCTCCCACTAATGTGAACACATTACTTACTCCATTCTCCCTCCAATACCCAGTCTTTCATTGCCTTGACTTTTGTTACTCTCATTACCTGGCTCTTTCTTATGTTAAGTTTCTTTCTTTTACTTATCCTCCCATCTTCCTCCACCAGTCTATGCAAATTCACTTCAGAATCTCCCAAAAGAACCATGTCATCGGCTAAAAACAACTGTGACAATCACCAGTTTGAATCAAAATCACTATCTTTCACTCCATTACCTAACCCCAACAACCTAGCATTCACTTTTTTTATAACTCCATCTATAAATATGCTAAACAACCATGGTGACATCACGCAATCTTGCATAAGGTCAACTTTCACTGGAAAATATTCGCCCTCTCCCTTACTTACCATAACTTGAGCCTCACTATCCAGAGAAAAGGCTTTTACTGCTTTTAGTAACCTACCACCTATTCCATATATTTCCAATATCTGCACATTGCCTCCCTATCCACCCAGTCATATGCCTCTTCTCGGTCCATAGATAAAAAAAAAAGACCCTTACCTTCATCTAAGTATTATTCACTCATTTGTTTCAGCTTAAACACTTGGTGCAACACATCCCCTACCCTTCCTAATATCTCCTTGTTGTGGAAAAATCGATTTTTTTTCCTCCTTGAAGTGTCAGGTTCGTTACAAGTGAGGGAAAAGGAGAATCTGGGGAGTTTAAACAAGGAAAGCCTTGCCCTCGTTTACCTCCTTGTGGCAGGCCTCTCCCTACAGTGCCTGGTTGGGTTGTTAGATCTCAAGCATAAGCTGTCAGTAAGAATAGCGACTAGGTTAAGTTTGTAGTCTAGTCAGTCAAGTTAATGACAATGAAGGATGGGCGTGTAGGTCTGGAGAATCAAAGGCAAAACATCCTAGTGGTTTACTGATTACGGGACAATGAGTACCCAACAGTGTTGGACTATACATGATTTTACTTTAGCAGTAGCGCTGATTTCTTCTCATAGACATTTATAAGGACTGAATAGGACCACAGCCGGCATGTGACCAGTCAACCCTCACACTAAACCCATTTGCACATTAAGTCTACATCCAAGGTAAGTCAGTATAATTACCCGAAATGGTATAAGTAATTGCGCAATTACCATAAATGCAACAGGTACATTATACAGATTCTCACAGAGGGAAATTGATGGATGCAAGTCTTCTAGAGAGCTATGTGCTACATTGATGCTTGAAAGTAGCTCTCACTCATATGCTAAGAGCTACACAGCAAGAGTTCAGGGTACACCTGTGTATATTCTAGTACAGCCCAGTTGAAGAAGTCTATCCACTAATTGTAATTAAGACGTGGGAAGGCTGGCGTTTAATACAGAATTTTGATTAACGTAATAGTCAGTGTCAGCCACGTAAGAGTTTATTCGACACTTGTTAATCTGCAATCCTCTTTTCTGTTTTACTCGTAATTCTGTCAATAATTATTCCCCCATACACTTTACCCGGTATACTCAGCAAACTAATTTCTTTATAATTCTTACACCCTCTTTATTCCGCTTATCTTATACTTTGGAACTATACATACTCTTTGCTAACCCCTAGGTACCCTTTTGCCTTTCATGCATATATTAATCAACTACACTACCCACTACAAAACTTTTTCCACATCTTTTAAAATTTATGACTTGATTCCATTTATCCCAGCTGCTTTATCCCCTTTCATTCTATCCACTGTCTCACGCACTTCACCCACACTCACATTTGGCTTTTCTTCACTCCTACAAGATGTTATACCTCCCTGTCCAATGCATGAAATCACTACTTACCAAAGAGTTAAACAATTACGAGTTTCTGTTTCACACTCATCTGGCATGACAGTAATACCTTCATGGGTGTCTGCTGTCTACCAACCTGCTAGGACCTGCGAGGCTCAGAGACAAAGAAGTATTGATGT
This sequence comes from Cherax destructor, assembly GCA_009830355.1. Classification (NCBI taxonomy): domain Eukaryota; kingdom Metazoa; phylum Arthropoda; class Malacostraca; order Decapoda; family Parastacidae; genus Cherax; species Cherax destructor. Next base: position 462,415 of record WNWK01000341.1, on the reverse strand, counting down.
AAACTTGAAACTCAAATGAGTCATAAAGATAATAGGAAATCTGTCTACAGTCTCTAAAGGTGGTAGGGACGTGGAATAAGCTAGCCGAAGAAGTACGAGAGGTTAACATCACTTACACAGCTAGCTCCAATCAACTACTTGAGTGGTTGATTGGAGCTAGCTACAGAGAGACGGGATCTGGCATTCATGCATGGAGGAAGAGAGAGATGAGATTACACTCCTTATAGACTTCTATGGGTTCCTTCCAGAGTGAACTAACTATTTGTAAGCACTCATTGTCAGTCTTTTTTTGTATATCCATTTGTTATAGCTGTGTAATAGATAACTGAATTAATCTCCAATATTGTGGTATTATTCCACACCCGCACCTTATCTTAGAAGTGCTTTACCATTGTTTACATTGCTAAATTGAATGTTTGATTAGTATTTGGTATGCAAATTATTTAGATCTTGCCGCCGAAGCGGCTAGTTTATTGTGCACCTCATATCCACTCTGTGTTTTAGTTAACCCTTTTGGGGTTAACTAAAACACAGTTAACATGAGTACATCAGGATTTATATCTACAGTTTACTTATCTGTTGCAAGCCAATTTAGGAAATTTGCTTAATATGTGAAATCAGTGCACAAAAATCTAAAAGAAAAGATGGATTTTATTGAAAAATAACTAATCTTTATCATAATTTTCAGTACCCATAATGTCACAAGGTAATAAAAGAAAAATTGACTCTGAATGTAGCCAGTTTAAACAACAATCAAGTGTCGACTATTTTTGTATTGAATCAAATAATATAACATTGTGTTTAATATGCAATGAGAATATCGTAGTACATTAGCAAAGCCAACACTCATCACACTACTCTCAGCTCACAGAAACCTATGTTCAGACAAATGCGAAAACTTAAAAAGTAAATTGTCATTACAACAGACTTTTTCCATGAGAAAAAAAAAGCCGAGAATGATGCTGGAACTTTAGTTATAGTTTTCGAGTAGCTCATTTGTTAGCCAAGCATGGAAAACCATTTACTGATTGACTTAATCATGCATGATTGCAGCAGCCCAGGAAACTTGTCTAGATAAAGTAAACTTGTTAGAGACCATTAACCTTACTGCGGAAACAGCAGCTCGTAGAGTTCAAGACATTGAAAGTAACGTAATACGTCAATTGCAAAACAAAGTCGAAAATTTCAAGTTGTTTTTCTCGGTTCTCGACGAGTCAACAGATGTATCTGATACTTTGCATCTGTTGGTGTTCATTCAGGGAGTCAATGATAAACCATACCGCGGGTTCGAACCCCACCCGTGGTATGGTTTGTTTGCAATCGTGTCATTACGATTTCGTGAGTCAAGTCAATGATAAGTTTGAAGTTACTGAAGTATTAACTTCTATGACCAGCATACATGGAACAGCTGCAAGTGAGGATATTCTCAAAGAATTTGAGAACTCACTAATTCCATACGGCCTGATTAGAAACGGTTGAAATGTTTTACAACTAATAAAGAGAAAATTATGTGTAGTGTAAAAAAAGGCTTAGTCGGGAAAATTTACAGAGCTTGTGAAAGTGTGGGTTATGACACTTTATTGTATTATTCATTAGCAAACACTGTGCGGGAAATATTCGTGTCTGTCAAGCGTCATGGAACCATTAGTGTCAACGGTGAATTTATTTAACTCTCATTGACTCTTATCATCGTCGGTTCCGCATATTTTTGTCAGAAATGGAAGCTGAATATCCCGACTTACCCTTTCACACTTCACTTGGTTGGCTTACCAGTGGTAAAGCTCTCTCACCATTTTTTTGAGCTTAGAGCTGAGACTGAAAGTTTTCTGAACGAAAACTACCTCTCTCCCAGCCACTACCGATAAATCCTTTAGAAATTAGCTTTTTCGGCAGACTCGACAATGTGTCTTAATCACTTCAGTCTTAGATTACAAAAGAAACTGCGCTTATCGGCGACACTTACACAGAAATGCAAGCGTATTGACTTTTTTTTTAATCAGTAGGATGCGCTAAACCCCTAGGGGATATGGAAAAATAAACACATTAGCAATATAATGTGATCCTTTATTGACAACGTTTCGCCCACGCAGTGGGCTTTATCGAGTCACAAACAGATCTACCTGGATAAAAGATACATGAGTATTTATAGGATTTAGTTGCATGTGACAATCTTCAAAGTAGTGTGATAGTTTAAACCTTGTGTGACTTAAAAAAGAGATTGGACAAGTATATGGGTAGACCTTCTGCAGTGTTCCATTCTTAAGTTCTATGTGGGATAGAGATGAAGAAGTTTCTTGGTAATACGTTCAGCTATGTTGTAGAAGCCGTTGTTCTGGTTTCGCTCACTGCGTGAACGAAACGTTGTCAATAAAGGATCACATTATACTGCTTATGTGTTTATTTTTCCATTGTGTCGGTATTTTATACCATTTATTTCCATAGGGGATAGAGATCGCCAGAGGCAATGGTTAATAACAAGGGATCAAGAACCCTGCACCTGGATCACGTTCTAGGGCAGTGATACGAAACTGTTCATGACAACTGATGATGAAATGCCTCATACATTTTCCACGCCGTGAAAAGTTCGATCACAGATAGACGCCCGTGGGCATCGTTATACTCCCCTCACCCCAAGTTTGCTGAAGCTATAGACTTTCCCCCGTTCTCAAAAGATCAAAGTTTATGCTACTCTATACTCAGAGACGTTTTTCTTCTGATCTTAATGCGAATTTCCCCGTCCCCCCAAAAAAAACGCTCTTTCCCAATCCATCCCAGTGTGTTATCGAGGAGGTTCCATCCAATCCTCAAATGAAAATAAATGATCTGCAAAGCAATGAGATGGTAAAAGACAAATACAAGGAGGAGAAACTGATAGATTTATAAGCGTCTTCCAAATAACCAATGTTAAAAATAAATACTCAATATTTAAAATCTTTTGCTAGTGTGACAAGACGTTTTCAAAGTTGAAATACGTAAAATCTCGATACGGGTCAGCCTTAACTGACTAGCATTTACAATCATCTTTGTTGAGAAATTCTAACTTTTCGCCCCAATTAGATATAATTTTATCGCCAAAAAGGGAACTCCATGTTTCTCACCAATTTCGAGAAAAATCTGATGATACATATTACATTTTACAATATATGCATTATGATAATAAATAAATGTGTAAATGTTATATTGCATACATATCCTTAATTTTGGCATATAGCCTTTGCCTCCTAAGCTTAAAATATTTACATTGAGGCCCGAACCCCGCTCTACACTAATATTAAACCGCATTAGCAAATTATGCTGCACTCAGCACTAATCTTTCTGCTTGCATTACCGGGGTCCGGGGTTATGCAACACGGGGATATATCTCTCGGATTGAACAAGGACAGAAATAAATCCTGTTTCCTCTAATTTTTAAAGCGTAGTTTAAGTGGTGTAAAGTGCTCTATCAGAAAGTGAAGAAGTAGTTTGCTGCCCCTGGAATGACAGGACAGTCAGTATAGATCAAGAGGTGGAACCAGAAGTTATGTATCGACCCCACGCGAGTACTCATCGGTGAATGTATACACACTCATACAAGCAGCATCATTGAATATCAATTACTTCTCCCAGCATGAATATTCAAGAGGTCATCAGCATGCAGTGAGTGGGTACAGGGGTCGCTGGGAGTGGAGATTCGGGGACAGAGGATAGAAGGTTAAATTTACGACTTGACTGATACAACTGTGTAAAAAAGAAATCTTTGACTTATCTCGTGTTAAGGTTATCTGTAACTCTGTGGCAGAATGTTCATCTCACAGTCAAGGGGACCTTGGATACAAGGGCAAGTTTTTCTTTTTTATACCTTTATTCAGATGATGTAAAGCAGACAATAGTAAAGAAAAGAAACATGGTAGAGAACAAGCTTTCATTGAGATAGTTATAATCTAGAGAGCTTCAAATAGTCATTTTTGATGCCTAGATAAAGCTCTAAACAGAATCATACATTGTCCAAATAAAAGCTTGTTTTGCAACGTGCCTTTTCTTCTTACACTTGTTGCAGGACGAGGCGCATGGACAAGACTCCTTACCCCAGTTGTCTTTATTCACCTAGCAGTAAATAGGTATCTGAGAGTCAGTTGACTGGTGTGGCTCGTATCCTGGAGAAGGAGGTGGTAGTAGACCTTACAATGAATGGACTTTGAAATGAGCTGAGGTAAGACAAAAGCTCTGTCTGTAAGTTTAGATTTAACCATGTACAAAAAAAAAATTGGGATTTTTCTAATCTGCTCTGTCTTAGGACGTTCAGCACTGTCCTGGTACACACGCAAACATATGTACACGGATAGGTGCACACACATACAGACATTCGAATCATATTTTGTAATAACTATGCTATAATTACCATGCTATAATCTTTTAACCTGTTGTAATGCTAATGACCACTTTCTCTACCACTACAAATGACCCGTTATTATAATAACCTATAAATACCTATAACCTATAAATACCTCGGATCACCATTATTCACAATGATTTCCAGTTGTCCCGTGTTTACAAGCAAAAGAAGAATTAGCAAAGGCAGTGAAACAACACCGTCTGTCTGTACAGGCATAACTTTCAAATATACTAGTACCATTACCACTACCGGTCCTTGTGGAAATCAACTTGTTAAACTTATCCATCTTTATGCCTCTTCAGGATTATTACTCTTGTTTCCTATCTTTTGGGCGCTCTCTTTTATCAACTGTAGTGTTTTCTCTGCTATCCCTTGCTACTCTAGGTTTTGGCCCAGTTTTTTGGTGCGGTACAATGTTAAACGATTTCTTGCAGTCTAAGAAAGTGCGTGGTTACGTGCTGAATAGTGAGCATGGGTGTATGTTTGCACACCTGTATGAGTGTACACACACACACAAACACACACAAACACGTATGATTCTGGCTCCTGGAATTCAACCCCTCCAAGTGCAAAGTCATGAAGATTGGGGAAGGGCAAAGAAGACCACAGACGGAGTACAGTCTAGGGGGCCAGAGCTTACAAACCTCACTCAAGGAAAAGGATCTTGGGGTGAGTATAACACCGCGCACATCTCCTGAGGCGCACATCAACCAAATAACTGCTGCAGCATACGGACGCCTGGCAAACCTAAGAACAGCATTCCGACATCTTAATAAGGAGTCATTCAGGACCCTGTACACTGTGTACGTTAGGCCCATACATGGAGTATGCAGCGCTAGTTTGGAACCCTCATCTAGCCAAGCATGTAAGGAAACTAGAGAAAGTGCAAAGGTTTGCAACAAGTCCCGGAGCTAAGGGGTATGTCCTACGAGAAGAGGTTACGGGAAATCGACCTGACGACCCTGGAAGACAGGAGAGATAGAGGGGATATGATAACGACATATAAAATACTAAGAGGAATCGACAAGGTGAACAGATTCAGAATGTTCCAGAGGTGGGAAACAGCAACAAGGGGTCACAGTTGGAAGTTGAAGACTCAGATGAACCACAGAGTTGTCAGGAAGTGGAATAGTCTGGGAAGTGATGTAGTGAAGGCAGGATTCATACATAGCTTTAAGGAAAGGCATGATAAAGCTCATGGAGCGGGTAGAGTGACCGAGTAGCGGCCAGTGAAGAGGCGGAGCCAGGAGCTGTGACTCGACCCCTGCAACCACAACTAGGTGAGTACAACTAGGTGAGTACACACACGCATATAAATAATACATAAATATATATATATATATATATATATATATATATATATATATATATATATATATATATATATATATATATATATATTGTGTGTGTGGTGATGGCGCGCAAGTTTTAATCATGAGTGCGTGTATGGGTATTGTGTTTGGACATGCATGGCCTGGCAGTTTGATCCATCACTTGGTGAGTGGCGGTGAGACGACCTAGCGGGAAGCTGCAGCGACGTGTAGTATGGAAATGAGACACCTCGCATACCCCAGCCACCTGGCTCTGTTAACCTGGTTACACCGCCTACAGACATGCGGGTGTGGTGTCTTGCTCACTGTCGTTAAAGTGTGGTCTCTAGCTCACCGTGTCGTCCAAATGTAGAGTCTAGTTCCTCTTATAGTCCAGGTGTAGTGTCTAATTCACTGTGTCATCTAAATGTGGTGTCTAAACTTCCCCATGTCGTCCTAATGTGGTGTCTAGCTCCCCGTTCGTTCGTCCAGGTGTGGTGTCTAGCTCCCCGTTCGTTCGTCCAGGTGTGGTGTCTAGCTCCCCGTTCGTTCGTCCAGGTGTGGTGTCTAGCTCCCCTTTCGTTCGTCCAGGTGTGGTGTCTAGCTCCCCTTTCGTTCGTCCAGGTGTGGTGTCTAGCTCCCCGTTCGTTCGTCCAGGTGTGGTGTCTAGCTCCCGTTCGTTCGTCCAGGTGTGGTGTCTAGCTCCCCGTTCGTTCGTCCAGGTGTGGTGTCTAGCTCCCCATCCTTGCAGGTGTGGAGTCTAACTCATGTCTTCCAGCCGTAGTGTCTAACTTCTTGTGTAACCTAAGTGTAGTGTGTTGCTCTCCGTGTTGTTCAGGTGGGTTGTTCAGCTTCCCGTACCGTTCAGATGATGTGTCCAGCTCCCCGGGTCGTCCATATGTTGTGTCTGGCTCTCCGTGTCGTCTAGGTTTAGTGTTTCTTTCAGTCTCTCTTCAGTGTATCATGCTCATTTCCAGAACTGATCTGGTTCCAAACCTCTGAACCTTCTCGTGGTTCTGTTGGGCTATATTTTCTTTACAGCTACACACTGTCTTTTATTCCTCAGATATTCGTTGAGCTCAGCTTATAACTCATATGTCTATATAATCCTCTGTCGAAGGTTATTCTGCAGTCCAAATAAAAACAATCAACTCTTTTCTTTGAATCTTACCTGGTTTTTGTGATTTTGTGAAAACTAGTAGATTTGTAATACAGGATTTTCTTACCCTCAAACAATGCTGATATCCCGTTTTGAAGTCTTTTCTCAACATAAATCTCAACATAAATCTCAATATACATCTAGAAATGTATGCCTTCTTCTGTGTTATTCCTTTTGTTTGAATTGAGGGAGAGGGAGCTTAGGGGATACGGGGATACCTTCCTCGGATCGCACAGCCACAGAAACACATCTACTTTATATCATTCTTTGGTAAATCCAGTATCAAGGCGTCATTCAAGGGGGTGTTCCAATCAACTTCCTCAGGATTATCCAGCACTTTGGATAGTACGCATGTTATTCACAGAGAATCCTCAATTTATAGATAAATCTTTGGAAGAAGTTTCGGCCCGTCTTAGACCATTATTAAGCCAAGACCAAGAGAGAAAATTGGAGTAAGCCTGAAGTCAGATCAGAGAATGAAACTGTTAGGAGTCAACCGAGGTCAGGTGACTTGAGAACTAACGTCCGGTCAAGTAACGAGTGTTCTTAAAAGCCTTTAATAAAAGTAAGCATTAACAGAGGCAAAAACCAGGACTAAGATTCATGTGAAGAATTTTGGTTTTAAGTGCCGAGTCCATAGGCCAACGTCTGTGAATGCCGGAAGAGAGATACTGTAGATAGTTTTGGCAGATGGTATTATTGAGGTCTTTAACACTGTTGGTATCAGTATAGCAAACATTCGTTCCAAAAACCAACGCTTTTCAATGAAGTATTTCATCACTGAGCTGATTTGTCGTCCAGTTTGCTGCCCCATTGTACTCCAGTTGTAAACTCTTCTATTCCTACGTAATCTCTCCTTTTTGTAGTTTGACTTCCCGAATGTTCTTTTTCTCTCTTTCAGTGGCAATCATAGCATAGCATCGGGCCCCAACACAACCGGATCCAGACACGTTCTGTTCCTTTAAGTTAACAATTTCAAACCTTTAGCTTTACACATACATTTTAAGGATTAGCGCTTAAATTATGATGATAATAATAATAGTATTGCAAAATATTCGAGGTGAATATGAACTTCAATCTGGCTAGCCTACATTCTTTCATTTTTGTGATCTGTTTGAAGAATTTCCGAAGAATGTCTAGAGTAGGTTTCCATTCCATGTTTCTGGAGTTCCATGTCAGTTCTAGTTATCCCAGCCTGTTTCCCTCATTGAAGTTCTCCTTGATCAGAAACTCTGAAACTCTCCTTGATCAGAAACTCTGAAACTCTCCTTGATCAGAAACTCTGAAACTCTCCTTGATCAGAAGCTCTGAAACTCTCCTTGATCAGAAACTCTGAAACTCTCCTTGATCAGAAGCTCTGAAACTCTCCTTGATCAGAAGCTCTGAAACTCTCCTTGATCAGAAGCTCTGAAACTCTCCTTGATCGGAAACTCTGAAACTCTCCTTGATCAGAAGCTCTGAAACTCTCCTTGATCAGAAGCTCTGAAACTCTCCTTGATCAGAAGCTCTGAAACTCTCCTTGATCAGAAGCTCTGAAACTCTCCTTGATCAGAAGCTCTGAAACTCTCCTTGATCAGAAGCTCTGAAACTTTCCTTGATCAGAAGCTCTGAAACTCTCCTTGATCAGAAGCTCTGAAACTCTCCTTGATCAGAAGCTCTGAAACTCTCCTTGATCAGAAGCTCTGAAGAAAAACCCGGGTTCAGAGCAAGCTTTTATTGTGACAGCATTTTGCTATATTTAGAACTTTATCAAAGGTATACACAAATCATAACGTTTGTAATGACGTTGTCGGCGCCTACGTCTTTTCTTCGATGCTGTCAGCAGTGATAGGTGGTAGTGGTGGTGTTGGGGGTGGTGGTGGGGGCGGGTGGTGTTGGTGGGGGTGGTGGTTTGTTGTGGTGGTGGTTGTGATGGGTTGTGGTGGTGATGGGGGTGGTTGTGGGTTGTGGTGGGGGTGGTGATGAGTTGTGGTGGTGGGTTGTTGTGGTGGTGGGTTGTGGTGGTTGGGGTGGTGGTGGGTTGTGGTGGTGGGTTGTGGTGGTGGTGGGTTGTGGTGGAGGGGGTGATGTTGGGTTGTGGTGGGGGTGGTGGTGAAGGGCGATGAGTGTGGATATATCCAGCTGTTTTCGAAAGTTACAAAGAATTTTTTTTTCGTGATGTTTTGATAATTGTAACTGTGAGATATCAAGATAATTTCTGGGAAATAAGCATGGTATGCATTTTTTTTAAATTTTCACTATAACTTACCCTCGTCACTTCACACTGCTAACAAGACCAACGTCGCTCTACACTGGCCGGGTCACCATTTGGAGAAGACCCGGGCCGGACGTACCGGCGAACCTACAAGAAGCTCTACACTGCTCACAAGACTCTCATCACTTCACATTGTTCACAAGACCCTCATCACTTCACATTGCTCACAAGACCCTCATCACTTCACAATGCTCACAAGACTCTCATCACTTCACATTGCTCACAAGACCCTCATCACTTCACACTGCTCACAAGACCCTCATCACTTCACACTGCTCACAAGACCCTCATCACTTCACACTGCTCACAAGACCCTCATCACTTCACACTGCTCACAAGACCCTCATCACTTCACACTGCTCACAAGACTCTCATCACTTCACACTGCTCACAAGACTCTCATCACTTCACACTGCTCACAAGACCCTCATCACTTCACACTGCTCACAAGACCCTCATCACTTCACACTGCTCACAAGACCCTCATCACTTCACACTGCTCACAAGACCCTCATCACTTCACACTGCTCACAAGACCCTCATCACTTCACACTGCTCACAAGACCCTCATCACTTCACACTGCTCACAAGACCCTCATCACTTCACATTGCTCACAAGACCCTCATCACTTCACATTGCTCACAAGACCCTCATCACTTCACATTGTTCACAAGACCCTCATCACTTCACATTGTTCACAAGACCCTCATCACTTCACATTGCTCACAAGACCCTCATCACTTCACATTGTTCACAAGACCCTCATCACTTCACACTGCTCACAAGACCCTCATCACTTCACATTGCTCACAAGACCCTCATCACTTCACACTGCTCACAAGACCCTCATCACTTCACATTGTTCACAAGACCCTCATCACTTCACATTGCTCACAAGACATCATCACTTCACAATGCTCACAAGACTCTCATCACTTCACATTGCTCACAAGACCCTCATCACTTCACACTGCTCACAAGACCCTCATCACTTCACACTGCTCACAAGACCCTCATCACTTCACACTGCTCACAAGACCTTCATCACTTCACACTGCTCACAAGACCCTCATCACTTCACACTGCTCACAAGACCCTCATCACTTCACACTTCTCACAAGACTCTCATCACTTCACAATGCTCACAAGACTCTCATCACTTCACATTGCTCACAAGACCCTCATCACTTCACACTGCTCACAAGACTCATCACTTCACACTGCTCACAAGACTCATCACTTCACACTGCTCACAAGATCCTCATCACTTCAGACTGCTCACAAGATCCTCATCACTTCACACTGCTCACAAGACCCTCATCACTTCACATTGCTCACAAGACTCATCACTTCACATTGCTCACAAGACTCTCAACACTTCACACTGCTCACAAGACCCTCATCACTTCACACTGCTCACAAGACTCTCAACACTTCATTGCTCACAAGGCCCTCATCACTTCACACTGCTCACAAGACTCTCATCACTTCATTGCTCACAAGACTCTCATCACTTCATTGCTCACAAGACCCTCATCACTTCACACTGCTCACAAGATCCTCATTACTTCACATTGCTCACAAAACCCTCATCACTTCACATTGCTCAAAAGATCCTCAGCACTTCACACTGCTCACAAGACCCTCATCACTTCACACTGCTGACAAGATCCTCATTACTTCACATTGCTCACAAGACCCTCATCACTTCACATTGCTCACAAGACCCTCATCACCCCACACTGCTCACAAGACTCGACACCCACAAAGCTCACAAAACTCATTACCTCACACAGTTCACAAGAGACTCGACACCTCACAAGACCCTCATCACAAGACTCTCGACACCCCACTTCTCACAAGACTCTCAATACCTCACACAGCTCACAAGACATTCACCCCACACAGCTCACAAGACCCTCATCACCCCACACTGCTCACAAGACATTCACCCCACACAGCTCACAAGACCCTCATCAACCCACACTGCCCAAGATCCTCGTCTCCCTTCAATGCTTATATTTAATTTTTCTCACAATTTCACCATCTCACAAACTCATATTTCCCGCTAAGTAAACATTATTCAGAATAGTCTCACAACAATTCTCAGACAATGCGCGTTAAAAAAAAAATGGGTAGGTTTAGTACTCTCTTGCCTTCATCCATAACCACCATGTGAACATTCACATGGTCGATTTCCCAAGCATGAAGTATTGGAATTTCCCTTCTGTGGAAAGATGAGGAATCCCAGGCTATCTTAAAGAATGTAGCTGATGTAGACTGAGCATGACACTATCTTGCAGAGGATCATAATAACTGGTAGCTTTGAGATGGAATGCTGGTGCGAGATGTCTTAGTACCAGGCTCGGGCGTCGGAGACACCACTGCCAGAGGTAATAGTTATGGTATACACTGGGCTCAGTGGTATATGCTCTCTGTGTAGGAAAATAGACTGAGAGCGGATGCCGTTGCGTGTCATCAGAGTCTGACAGATCGAGTGTGAACTGGTGCTCCCAACTGAATAGTAAAGAACCAGCTGCGGTAAGGTACCTACTTCCAAGGAGTACCAACTGTTATTACATTATCAAAGAGCCTGACAATATCAGGTACCTATTTCTACAGGTCCTCTAGAATCAGGTAACTATTACCACAGAGAACCGCAGAACTGCTAGCATTAGGTACCTACTACCACAAAGTAGTATTGAGTCTATTGGAATAAGATATCTACTACTAGAAAGTACAAGATAGTTGCTAGAATCTGGTACTTAGAGTAACATAGAGCCTTCTGTATTACGTTACCAATTATCAGAAAGCTCCTAGTACCAGGTACCAACAACCAGAGAATTCCACTAGGTACCAGCGAGCCAGCTAGTATTAAAAGATAATCAAGGGTAGAGAAGATGTACCACATCATTATGTAATCTGGGAGATCAGCGACAACATCCACGACAGCATCAGTCACCATGTCTCTTGGTGACAGCTGGTGTTGTCTCCCCAGTCACCAGTTATGTCACTATTGCCATCCAGTTATCATCGTTTCAGACCCCACTATCACTAACTGGGAGTTCCCATCTCCGTCTCCAACCGGGAGCCAGGAGCTTAGATATAAAAACTGGTCACAGTCATGTGAGAGGAATGCGTATTCGGAGAACAGTGATTATACATAATAAATACCCTCAGTAATGTGTTATTTTTTTTTAATAAAGAGTTAAATAATTTGGATGTTATAGGAATACGCTTAGTAGGTTACATTTGCTCAGGCTTCTATGATAACATGAAAGTTGATAAGCACACAGACGAATGTATCAGCAGTCAGGTA
>WNWK01000341.1:330000-445000 GCA_009830355.1 Cherax destructor | reverse complement strand
ACACCTCTTGCCAACACCCGAGCATTCACTTCTCTTACAACCCCATCTATAAATATATTGAACAACAATGGTGACATCACACATCCTTGTCTAAGGCCTACTTTTACTGGGAAATAATCTCCCTCTCGCCTACATTCTCTAACCTGAGCCTCACTATCCTCGTAAAATCTCTTCACTGCTTTCAGTAACCTACCTCCTATTACATACACCTGCAACATCTGCCACATTGCCCCCCTATCCACCCTGTCATACGCCTTTTCCAAATCCATAAATGCCACAAAAACCTCTTTACCCTCATCTAAATACTGTTCAGTTATATGTTTCATTGTAAACACTTGGTCTACACACCCTCTACCTTTCCTAAAACCTCCTTGTTCATCTGCTATCCTACTCTCCGTCTTGTTCTTAATTCTTTCAATAATAACTCTTCCATACACTTTACCAGGTACACTCAACAGACTTATTCCCCTATAATTTTTACACTCTCTTTTGTCCCCTTTGCCTTTATACAAAGGAACTATGCACGCTCTCTGTCAATCCCTAGGTACCTTACCCTCTTCCATACATTTATTAAATAATAGCACCAACCACTCCAAAACCATATATCTACCTGCTTTTAACATTTTTATCTTTATCCCATCAATCCCAGCTGCCTTACCCCCTTTCATTCTACCCACTGCCTCACGAACTTCCCCCACACTCACAACTGGCTCTTCCTCACTCCTACAAGATGTTATTCCTCCTTGCCCTACACACGAAATCACAGCTTCCCTGTCTTCATCAACATTTAACAACTCCTCAAAATATTCCCTCCATCTTCCCGATACCTCTAACTCTCCATTTAATAACTCTCCTCTCCTATTTTTAACTGTCAAATCCATTTGTTCTCTAGGCTTCCTCAACTTATTAATCTCACTCCAAAACCTTTTCTTATGTTCAACAAAATTCGTTGATAACATCTCACCCACTCTCTCATTTGCTCTCTTTTTACATTGCTTCACCACTCTCTTAATCTCTCTTTTTCTCTCCATATACTCTTCCTTCCTTGCATCACTTTTACTTTGTAAAAACCTCTCATATGATAACTTTTTCTCCCTTACTACTCTCTTTACATCATCATTCCACCAATCGCTCTTCTTCCCTCCCGCACCCACTTTCCTATAACCACAAACTTCTGCTGAACACTCTAACACTACATTCTTAAACCTACCCCATACATCTTCAACCCCGCTGCCTATACTCTCACTAGCCCATCTATCCTCCAGCAGTTGTTTATATCTTACCCTAACTGCCTCCTCTTTTAGTTTATAAACCTTCACGTCTCTCATACTTGTTGTTTCTATTTTCCTTGCATCTCATCTGCCTCCTTTTACCCTCACTGTAGCTACAACTAAAAGTGATCTGATATATCTGTGGCCCCTCTATAAACAAGTACATCCTGAAGTCTACTCAACAGTCTTTTATCTACCAATACGTAGTCAACAAACTACTGTTATTACGCCCTACATCATATCTTGTATACTTATTTATCCTCTTTTTCTTAAAATATGTATTGCCTAAAACTAAACCCCTTTCAATACAAAGTTCAATTAAAGGGCTTCCATTATCATTTACATCTGGCACCCCAAACTTACCTACCACACCCTCTCTAAATGTTTCTCCTACTTTAGCATTTAGGTCCCCTACCACAATTACCCTCTCACTTGGTTCAAAAGTTCCTATACATTCGCTTAACATCTCCCATATATATATATATATATATATATATATATATATATGCAGAAAGGAGTACTAAGTCATAGCAGATCTGTTCAGGGAAACGTTTCTGGCTCGGATTCGAACCTTTATTGTGACAAAATTGTCATAATATCTTTTACCATATCCTATTGGCATCTCGCACTTGTATCCATTTGCAGATCAGGACGCCGTCCCCCACATCCGGTCATGTTTGCTAAAATTCACCTGTGCTTCTCCACACCAAATCTTTTTCCACACACTGCATCGCCCAGACTGCAGTCCTACCAGCCAATGCATCCTTTCTCCAGCACAAAATGTAGACATAGCATCCATGTCCCAATATTTGCAATATTTCGCATGCAGACATACCACCCTGCTCAATTTTATTGCAGTGCAATATGTTTACACGTTACCCCTCGTCTGGTCTCGCTCCTGCATGGAAAATTCTTCCTAACCCCCTCCCCCCACCACCAAAAGACCAAACCCCCACAGCACCAATCTCCGTACATACCACTAACCCCCGTACATACCACCAACCCACGTTCATCCCATCAACCTTCGTTCATCCCACCAACCCCCAGAACATGCCACCAACCCCCGTACATTCCACCAACTCTCGTTCATCCCACCATCCCCCGTACATACCACCAACCCCCGTACATTCCACCAACCCTCGTTCATCCCACCAACCCCCGTACATTCCACCAGCCACCGTACATGCCGCCAAACCCTAGTACATACCACCAACCCCCGTACATTAACCAAGGCCACAAGTCAGCTGCCAACCTCTGCACATGAACCCAAGAGACCACAAGTCAGTCACCAACCCCAAAGACGTTGGGCGGGAAGCCTTACTGAAGTTAATTATATTCATTGAGGAAGGACTCCAGTTCTTTGGATCAAGAGCACTTCACAGGCAACAAGGCACTCTGGAGAGCCAGCATCGACATACCCTGGCTTGACTCTTGTGTTTTTATACGGATGTTTTACCCAGCACTTGTATACTTCCAGTTCCAACTGGAGTTCCTTACACAGTTATGGAGTGTTTTCTTAGGATATAACATTCCTGTTTAAGAAACTGAAGTTTCTTAATTAGGATTCCAGCAGGTACTGGAGTTTCTTACACAAGGGTGGGATAAATTCCTGCACAGTGACATTCCAGCAAGTACAGGAGTTTCTTACAAAGACTGGAAATTTTTCTAACACATAATATGACATTCCAGCAGGTACTGGAGTTTCTTAAACAGAACTGGAGTGTTTTCCTACACAAGATATGACATACTAGTAGGAGTGGAGTTTTCTTGTACATTTTTTCCTGTGTGCCACCCACAACAGGTACCTACCTACCTGGAGGGCATTCCGGGGATCAACGCCTCCGCGGTTCGGTCCACGACCAGGCCTCCCGGTGGATCAGGGCCTGATCAACTAGGCTGTTACTGCTGACCGCACGTAGTCCAACGTACGAACCACAGCCCGGCTGATCCGGCACTGACTTTAGGTATCTGTCCAGTTCCCTCTTGAAGACAACCAGGGGTCTATTGGTAATTCCCCTTATGGCTGGTGGGAGGCTCTTGAACAGTCTTGGGCCCCAGACACTTATTGTGTTTTCTCTTATTGTACCAGTGGCACCCCTACTTTTCACTGGGGGTATGTTGCATCGCCTGCCAAGTCTTTTGCTTTCGTAGAGAGTGATTTCTGTGTGCAGATTAGGGACCAGTCCCTCCAGGATCTTCTAGGTGTAGATTATGATATATCTCTCTCGCCTGCGCTCCAGTGAATACAAGTCAAGTGCTTCCAAATGTTCACAGTAGTTAAGGTGTTTGATGGAACTTATTGTGCAGTAAAGGTTCTCTGTACATTCTCTAGATTTGCAATTTCACCTGCCTTGAATGGAGATGTTAATGTACAGCAGTATTCCAGCCTAGAGAGAACAAGTGATTTAAAAATTATCATCATTGGCTTGTCATCTCTTGTCTTGAATGTTCTCATTATCTATCATATAATTCTCCTTGCAGATGTGATAGTGGCACTGTTGTGATCCTTGAAAATGAGATCTTCAGACATTACCTCTCCCAGGTCCTTCACTTTACTTTTCCGCTCTATTGTGTGATCATGACCATGAGCCTGGCAGGGTCTGGGATCCCTGGATGGAAAATTGGTACCCTGGCCAGGGTGTGAGTACCCTAGATGGGATCTGGATACCCTTGCCGGAGTCTGGGTATCAGGTTCTGCCCTAGGTAGCTTATACATAATAACATGGTGACTAATAACCTCAAGTCAAGTGTGGGGAAGCTGAGTGGACAGGCAGGCAGGCAGGGGGAGGGAAGGGATAGGTTTATGACCATGGGAGGGTAGGAGGAGGGAAACTTGTTGAGGGGGGAACAGAAGGTGGGGGATGGGGAGGGAGACTTTAATGTGTACCTCTTGGTAATAACTTAGTGGGGAAGGGGTGGAGGTGACGGAGTGGTCTGGTGTTCCTGGTGATAGTGAGTAGTGTCGTGATGAGGGAAAGGGAGAGGATTGTTGGTTGGTGGTAGTGAGGAATGGGGAGAGGTGGGTTGGTGGTAGTGATGGATGGGGAGAGGTTGGTTGGTGGTAGTGAGGGATAGGGAGTTGTTAGTTGTGGTGATGAAGGTCAGTTAAGTAGTTGTAACAGTGGTGTTGAAGGCAGGTACAGTTTTTTTTAATTGATGATTATAGTTTTGTTGGTGATGGTTATTGCCTTGTGGTGATTGTTGTCTTGTGGTGATTATTACTATGGTATTGTCTTGTGGTGACTATTATCTTGTAGTGTTGGATATTGTCAATTGTGATAGCTATTGTCTTGAAATTTTGGTTATTGTCTTGTAGTGTTTTCTATTGTCTTGTAGTGTTTTCTATTGTCTTGTAGTGTTTTCTATTGTCTTGTAGTGTTTTCTATTGTCTTGTAGTGTTTTCTATTGTCTTGTAGTGTTTTCTATTGTCTTGTAGTGATGGTTGTTTTGAAATGTTGATTATTGTGTTGTAGTGTTGGTTATTGTCATGTGGAGATGGTTATTGTTATGTGGTGATGGCTATTGTCTTATAGTGTTGGTTATTGTCTTGTTGTGGTGGCTATTATTTGTAGTGTTGTTTATTGTTTTGTCGTGTTAGTTATCTGAGAGTTAATATTTGTAAATAATTTCGCCCGTTTGCGAATTGTTAAGCATTTCAAAATCTCTTTCGTAGTTCGCTGCATGTGTCAGAAGCCTGGAGCTCCGGGGTATGGGGAGTGACCGCCTGCCCATACTTATCAGGAGTCTGGCTGTGTGAATAAATAGCAACGTATTTCTTGCCGAATAGGGCAAGCGAAAATTTGTATATGCAATAATTTCGCAAAAATAATTCTGAACCTAACGAAAAAATAATGTTTCATTGTGTTTGTTTATTATTAAATTATGGTAAACTTATCTAAAATATATTTAGTAGGATTAGGCTAAATTAAATTGCGCTTGTTATAATAAGGTTAGGTATGTTATCTAAGGTTCTTTTGGTACAAAATTATTAAATTTTACATTAACATAAATGAAAAATATATATCTTCAAACATATAAGAGAAATTTTTAGAAAGGACTTAATTTTAAACGAGTTTTTGCTAATTGACCAATTTTACCTATTCTGCACGATATATATATATATATATATATATATATATATATATATATATATATATATATATATACTTAATTCGTAAACAGGAGAAATTTACAAACATTATCTCTCAGTCCACAGCAGGATTCGAACTTGTAAATTTGGCATTAGAGTACACAGTACTCTGTGTGAATAAAGTACGAGTTTGCAGGTTCGAATCCTTCGTGCTGCAAATGTGGAAAATATATCACAGTGAAAAATAAGACCAGAAATAGATGAGTGTGTAAGTACATGAATGCATTCGGGTTTTGCTGTCTGCTATTTTTCACTGTGATTTTTTTTTTCATATAATAATAATACCTTGGTCCTTCGATGCTTCTCGGATTATTTTATCATCTCTGGCCTAGTCTGTAATATATTTTTTTTTTACACAGGGTTTGACAAGGTTAGGTTAAGGATCCCTAGCTTTATTGACAAGCTAAGAGCTGTAACACATATGAAACCGACTCATGTTTCTTTTATAAGTTTATCAGCTGGTGGCCTTTATTAGGAATGGCGTGGCCTAGGCATCACTGGATGTCACTTTTCAAGCGTGGCCTCGGGATCACTGGATGTCACTTTTCAAGCGTGGCCTCGGCATCACTGGATGTCACTTTTCAAGCGTGGCCTCGGCATCACTGGATGTCACTTTTCAAGCGTGGCCTCGGCATCACTGGATGTCACTTTTCAAGCGTGGCCTCGGCATCACTGGATGTCACTTTTCAAGCGTGGCCTCGGCATCACTGGATGTCACTTTTCAAGCGTGGCCTCGGCATCACTGGATGTCACTTTTCAAGCGTGCACCAGAGAGCAATTGTTATGCTGGTCACCTGCGAGGTGTACTGATTATGCTGCCTTGTGGTAGTTGAGAAGGCTGATGGAAATATATGTAGTTGAATACTTTTATACTATGTTATGTGTAATTTTGTCTTTGTATTGTAATATAATTAAGGGTTTAGGATTAAAATAGTCTAATAACTTAGGACAAATTGTTCTAGTTCTCAGATATTTTAAACTGGGGGACAAAGGGGGATGTGATGTAGTCAGTGTGCTGTGAGGTCTACCTAAGCAGCCACACCTGCCCTTGGTAAATAGCTGTCAGACCACGCCTCTCGGATTAAGGCTCAGGTCTTTTGTCTTTTGGACTAGCGTCAGGTCAAAGCACATGGTGCACTCCTCATTGGGGGGATGCTTGGAGCACCATATAAGGCCGAGGAAACAACTAGAGAGGGGATTCTGGCGGAGCTCTGGCCTGTGTGCGGAGCTCTGGGCTGGGGACATTCGGGCAGAGCTCTGGTCTGTGTGCAGAGCTCTGGGCACGAGATTCTAGCCACAGGTCCCAAGACCTGCTCCAACAGAACTCTGCCCAGTGTCTCCAACAGTCTCCTCCAGAGACTCTACAGCAGCTCTCCCCAGAGCTCTGCACACCGGCAGCCGCTCTGCTAGAATCTCGTGCCCAGAGCTCTGCACACAGGCCAGAGCTCTGCCCGAATGTCCCCAGCCCAGAGCTCCGCACACAGGCCAGAGCTCCGCCAGAATCCCTCTCTAGTTGTTTCCTCGGCCTTTTTGGTGCTCCAAGCATCCCCAATGAGGAGTGCACCATGTGCTTTGACCTGACGCTAGTCCAAAGACAAAAGACCTGAGCCTTAATCCGAGGGCGTGGTCTGACAGCTATTACCAAGGGCAGGTGTGGCTGCTTAGGTAGACCTCACAGCACACTGACACATCACATCCCCTTGTCCCCAGTTTAAAATATCTGAGAACTAGGACAATTTGTCCTAAGTTATTAGACTATTTTAATCCTAAACCCTTAATTATATTACAATACAAAGACAAAATTACACATAACATAGTATAAAAGTATTCAACTACATATATTTCCATCAGCCTTCTCAACTACCACAAGGCAGCATAATCAGTACACCTCGCAGGTGACCAGCATAACAATTGCTCTCTGGTGCAAAGCCTCCTTACCCGTCATTTCTCCTTAAAACTAAATATCTGGCTCCAGTGCCTTCCCTACTTCTACTAGAAATGCACTAGCCGTTGCTAGTCACCCTCGCACGTTAACCATTGGGCCAAACCTCTCTAGGCTTCTTTGGCGTGGAAAACTGCTCCAACGGGTTGCATTCTTTCAAGTAACTGCAACTGGACCACATCACGACCACCAAGGTCGTATGTTAACACACTTCACATACACACTTCAACTTCTGAAAATCGAGATAGGGCAAGCATCGCAGCTAAGACCCACCATTATCCTATGCCACTACTAGGATTCACTGGCCTCATAAAACAAGGTAGACATGATCACTTGACCGTTTCCAAGGTCACCTTATTCCACATAGGTAACACTAACACTTCTGGCAAGTCAAAGTAGGCTGGGAACATCTCACACTCTTAATTGTCTCTCATGTCTGGCAGGACATCCCCCATACTGGTCGTACAGGGTGGCCAGCATGACAGCATACACCTCCATACCACCCATGGCAGCACGCTGGTCCCAGCAGCTGGAGTCCATCCCCACGGCTCGCGTCCTTCCACATCTCCGAGGATGGTAGCTCCTTCATAGTAGATTCTCCTGTCCTGGCACACCAGACAGAATCCCTCATACTCCACTGCAGCATCACCGCCATCATTTCCTCCCGAGCTAGGCAGCATCGCAGCATCACAGCACCGCCACAGCATCGCAGCACGGCCATAGCATCGCAGCACAGCATCGCAGCACGGCCATAGCATCACAGCACGGCTCAGCATCGCAGCCGGCTCCAGCATCGCAGCACGGCTCAGCATCGCAGCATGGCTACAGCATCGCAGCACGGCCAAGCATCGCAGCACGGCCCAGCATCGCAGCCGGCCAAGCATCGCAGCACGGCTACACATCGCAGCCCGCTCCAGCATCGCAGCACGGCCCCAGCATCGCAGCACGGCTACAGCATCGCACCGTACAGCATCGCAGCACGGCTACAGCATCGCAGCACGGCTACAGCATCGCAGCACGGCCCCAGCATCGCAGCCGGCCCCATCGCACGCGCTCACAGCATCGCAGCACGGCTCCATCAGCAGGTGCATGCACGGCTCTAGCATGCAGCCCGCCACCATCACACCTTGTGGTGATTGTTGTCTTGTGGTGATTATTACTATGGTATTGTCTTGTGGTGGCTATTATCTTGTAGTGTTGGATATTGTCAATTGTGATAGCTATTGTCTTGAAATTTTGGTTATTGTCTTGTAGTGTTTTCTATTGTCTTGTAGTGTTTTCTATTGTCTTGTAGTGTTTTATATTGTCTTGTAGTGTTTTCTATTGTCTTGTAGTGTTTTCTATTGTCTTGTAGTGTTTTCTATTGTCTTGTAGTGTTTTCTATTGTCTTGTAGTGTTTTCTATTGTCTTGTAGTGTTTTCTATTGTCTTGTAGTGATGGTTGTTTTGAAATGTTGATTATTGTGTTGTAGTGTTGGTTATTGTCATGTGGAGATGGTTATTGTTATGTGGTGATGGCTATTGTCTTATAGTGTTGGTTATTGTCTTGTTGTGGTGGCTATTATTTGTAGTGTTGTTTATTGTTTTGTCGTGTTAGTTATTATCTGAGAGTTAATATTTGTAAATAATTTCGCCCGTTTGCGAATTGTTAAGCATTTCAAAATCTCTTTCGTAGTTCGCTGCATGTGTCAGAAGCCTGGAGCTCCGGGGTATGGGGAGTGACCGCCTGCCCATACTTATCAGGAGTTTGGCTGTGTGAATAAATAGCAACGTATTTCTTGCCGAATAAGGCAAGCGAAAATTTGTATATGCAATAATTTCGCAAAAATAATTCTGAACCTAACGAAAAAATAATGTTTCATTGTGTTTGTTTATTATTAAATTATGGTAAACTTATCTAAAATATATTTAGTAGGATTAGGCTAAATTAAATTGCGCTTGTTATAATAAGGTTAGGTATGTTATCTAAGGTTCTTTTTGGTACAAAATTATTAAATTTTACATTAACATAAATAAAAAATATATATCTTCAAACATATAAGAGAAATTTTTAGAAAGGACTTAATTTTAAACGAGTTTTTGCTAATTGACCAATTTTACCTATTCGGCACGATATATATATATATATATATATATATATATATATATATATATATATATATATATATATATATATATATATATATATATATATATATGGAGAATTAAATGCAAATGGGAGTTGACACAGTTACTTTTTGCTGATGATACTGTGCTTATGGGAGATTCTAAAGAAAAGTTGCAAAGGTTAGTGGACGAGTTTGGGAGTGTGTGTAAAGGTAGAAAGTTAAAAGTGAACATAGATAAGAGTAAGGTGATGAGGGTATCAAACGATTTAAATAAAGAAAAATTGGATATCACATTGGAGAGAGGGATTATGGAAGAAGTAAATGTTTTCAGATATTTGGGAGTTGACGTGTCAGCGGATGGGTTTATGAAGGATGAGGTTAACCATAGAATTGATGAAGGAAAAAAGGTGAGTGGTGCATTGAGGTATCTGTGGAGACAAAAAACGTTATCCATGGAGGCAAAGAAGGGAATGTACGAAAGTATAGTGGTACCAACACTCTTATATGGGTGTGAAGCATGGGTTGCAAATGCTGCAGCGAGGAGGAGGCTGGAGGCAGTGGAGATGTCCTGTCTAAGGGCAATGTGTGTGTAAATATTATGCAGAAAATTCGGAATGTGGAAATTAGAAGAAGGTGTGGAGTTACTAAAAGTATTTGTCAGAGGGCTGAAGAGGGGTTGTTGAGGTGGTTTGGTCATTTAGAGAGAATGGATCAAAGTAGAATGACTTGGAGAGCGTATAAATCTGTAGGGGAAGGAAGGCGGGTAGGGGTCGTCCTAGAAAAGGTTGGAGGGAAGGGTAAAGGAGGTTTTGTGGGCGAGGGGCTTGGACTTCCAGCAAGCATGTGTGAGCGTGTTAGATAGGAGTGAATGGAGACGAATGGTTTTGGGACATGACGATCTGTTGGAGTGTGAGCAGGGTAACATTTTGTGAAGGGATTCAGGGAAACCAGTTAATTGATTTAGTTGGACTTGAGTCCTGGAAATGGGAAGTACAATGCCTGCACTTTAAAGGAGGGTCTGAGATAGTGACAGCTGGGAGGGACTTTTCTCAGCTGTCGTATCTGAGCTCCTCTGCAAAGACAGTGATTATGTATGAGTGTGGTGAAAGTGTTGAATGATGATGAAAGTTTTTTCTTTTTGGGGATTTTCTTTCTTTTTGGGTCACCCTGCCTCGGTGGGAGACGGCCGACTTGTTGAAAAAAAAATATATATATATATATATACTTAATTCGTAAACAGGAGAAATTTACAAACATTATCTCTCAGTCCACAGCAGGATTCGAACTTGTAAATTTGGCATTAGAGTACACAGTACTCTGTGTGAATAAAGTACGAGTTTGCAGGTTCGAATCCTTCGTGCTGCAAATGTGGAAAATATATCACAGTGAAAAATAAGACCAGAAATAGATGAGTGTGTAAGTACATGAAAGCATTCGGGTTTTGCTGTCTGCTATTTTTCACTGTGATGGTTTTTTTTCATATAATAATAATACCTTGGTCCTTCGATGCTTCTCGGATTATTTTATCATCTCTGGCCTAGTCTGTAATATATTTTTTTTTTTTTTACACAGGGTTTGACAAGGTTAGGTTAAGGATCCCTAGCTTTATTGACAAGCTAAGAGCTGTAATACATATGAAACCGACTCATGTTTCTTTTATAAGTTTATCAGCTGGTGGCCTGTATTAGGAATGGCGTGGCCTAGGCATCACTGGATGTCACTTTTCAAGCGTCGCCTCGGGATCACTTTTCAATGCATCCCTTTTTTTTGGCTTTGGGAGAAAATGCGAGCTCTCCATTTTTTTACGCTGCTAGACGCACTGCTCCCTTTTTGTTTATTTCTTTATTGACGATTAATTATATGCAGATATATATTAACATACTTTATCCAAACCTGACCTTGCCGAAAATATTCAATATTTCATAGGTAGTGCCATTCGAAGCACAGATAATCACATGAACGGCAGTTTGCAAGAAATTGCACGTCGTTCTAATAGGAGAACAAGCTACTTCTTACACTTTTTTTATGAAAATGGTCCAGGATCTACCGAAACGTCGTCCAAGTTTTTTTTCCTCCAAACTGGGAGATAGTCGTGAGAAACAGCCGTCTGAACATCAGCGTTTTGAAGATGACAGGTGAGGCTGAGATCTGAACATGACTGATGAATATGTTAGGTAGCAAATTTTTATTGCAGGTGAAGGCTGGAAGATGAAGGCTGGAAGGTGAAGGCTGGAAGGTGAAGGCTGGAAGATGAAGGCTGGAAGATGAAGGCTGGGAGATGAAGGCTGGAAGGTGAAGGCTGGAAGGTGAAGGCTGGAAGGTGAAGGTTGGAAGGTGAAAGTTGGAAGGTGAAGGCTGGAAGGTGAAGGCTGGAAAGTGAAGGGTATAAAGTGAAGGTTGGAAGGTGAAAGTTGGAAGGTGAAGGCTGGGAGGTGAAGGCTGGAAGGTGAAGGCTGGAAGGTGAAGGCTGGAAGGTAAAGGCTGGAAGGTGAAGGCTGGAAGGTGAAGGCTGGAAGGGCAAGGCTGGAAGGTGAAGGCTGGAAGGTGAAGGTTGGAAGGTGAAAGTTGGAAGGTGAAGGCTGGAAGGTGAAGGCTGGAAAGTGAAGGTTGGAAGGTGAAGTTGGAAGGTGAAGGCTGGGAGGTGAAGGCTGGAAGGTGAAGGCTGGAAGGTGATGGCTGGAAAGTGAAGGTTGGAAGGTGAAAGTTGGAAGGTGAAGGTTGGTAGGTGATAGTCGTAGAATATCCTGTGTTTATTTCGGAGATCATCGTTCCGCAGCCCGGTCCCAGACCAGGTCTCCTGGTTGATATCCAGATATTGTTGGTGCTATCAATCTATCCCAACAAAAACAGAAATTGACTATAGGAACTTATCAATTTTCCTGTTGAACACACGTAGGGATTTTCTTGAACTTTCTCTTTTGTATGAAGGGAAGGCATTGAAAAGTCTTGGTCCCTCTAACCTTACAAAATACTCCAATAAAAAGCACATCTGCTTATTATTGGAGTATTTTGTATCGTCTGCCAAGCCTCTGTTTCGTAGAGAGTAATTTTGGTATACAGATTTGGCAGCATTACATTTAGAATCATGCTTTCGTTGCCTTCTTCAATGTCAACAGTGTAACAGGCAGGCTCCCTGGCCAAGCCTAGTCACATGACCCCTGTTTGAACCATGCACCTAGGCCACAGGCCTCTCTCTCCCAGACTCGACCAGACTTAGCAGACGAGCAGACAGACACGCAGGGCTCCGCCACGGTTACCAGCAGGGCCTATGAAAGAGGGGGTTCAGCTCGTACATTGGTCAGGGGCCCGGACTTTAATGATGAAGATTTTGCAGCAGAAATGCAACATTTACCATTTGTACATTCAGCAAATTTTGGAACACCAGAAATGAAACCTTTGGAATTGCTAAATTTATTAATAAACTACAAATTTTGTGAGATATTTCCAAATGTTTGTGTTAGTTTGAGAATATTGTTAACAATTCCAGCTACAGTAGCGCCAGCAGAAAGATCTCGTAGCAATCTCAAACATATCAAAAACTTTTTAAGGTTTACTGTGTCTCAAACCCGACTTGTTGATTTAGCAAGACTGAGTACTGAATCAGGTATTGCCAGAGAAATTGATTTTGATAGTGTTATTAGAAATTTTGCAGACGGAAACCCAGAAAATCTCATTTCACTAAGTAAATATTAAACTTTTAGAATTTATTTTTACATTAAAAAATTATTAAACGTTTAAAAATTTAGGCATTTGTGTAGCTACAGGTCAACAAATATTTTTGAAATCTATAAAGTATATGCATAAAGTACATATCATCTGGTCCTTCTGCTGCGCAGGAAATAAGGCATTTATGAAAATCTACCAATGGTTTTATTGGACTTCAAATTCTCAATTTTGAGAGAAGCCTCAGCCTGCCCCCAGGGACCCTAAAGCAGTCTTTTTCCTCCTGGCTACTATTTTCCCTGGAGGCCCTGATTATTACCAGTACAACGCCTCCATAACATTTCAACAGTTTCGTTCCATTCATCTCTTCTCCTATCGAACCCTTAACATCAGTTCTCTCAGCCATTTCCTTCACTAGACAATATCTTCATTTCCTTCACTAATCCCTGCGTTCGTTTTCCTCAGCAGATCACAACCTCGCACAACTAATACGGTCGTCCTTCCAGTATTTTCACATGTTGGAGAGATTTACATATATTCATGTTTTTAAGCAAATATTTGTGTATATTTTGTGTAATCGAAATTCCATGCATGAGTTTACTGGCTCTGGTCGTTATGTCCATGTGTTTCCCGCGTCACTTAGTTCATTATTGCTCTTACCTATGTATTATTCCTAATATTTACAGGAATTATTCATGAATTGCTATTTAAGGCCACTTTTACTCCAAATGCCACACGTGCGCGTGCGTATGTGCATGCGTAGCACATGTGAACATGAGGGCGTATGTACGCAGTAGAATTTTTTTTTATTTCCTCTTCAGTTACAGTATTTCAGTGTCCTCCATTTCAATCATTTGTTTGGAATTAAAATCCCCTCCATTTAAAACATGCTTTGTGAAAACACACACTGGATTTTTTTTTAATTAATTCCTCCTCTACTTCATTAAGTTTAACCTCATTTATTATTTTTTTTACGAACTTGAATAAGATTTGTTTCTGTCTTGCTCTTGTCTACTATTTTCTTTTCAGAGATTCTTTTCATTCTCTCTCCTTACATTTGCATCTTCATTTCCGCCCTGCTTAAGTCTCTGCTACGCTTCGTAATTAACCAGCTTACAATGGTTCAAAGTAATTTTTTTTTTTTAACACATCGGCCGTTTCCCACCAAGGCAGGGTGGTCCGACAAAGAAAAACTTTCATCATTATTCACTCCATCACTGTCTTGCCAGAGGCGTGCTTACACTACAGCTACAAAACTGCAACATTAACACCCCTCCTTCAGAGTGCCGGCACTGTACTTTCCATCTCCAGGAATCAAGTCCGGCCTGCCGGTTTCCTTGAAACCCTTCATAAATGTTACCTTGTCTACACTCCAACAGCACGTCAAGTCCTAAAAACCATTTATCTCCATTCGCTCCTATCTAACACGCTCATGCACGCTTGCTGGAAGTCCAAGCCCCTCGCACACAAAACCTCCTTCACCTCCTCCTAATCTCCAAACTACGGATTCTCAGCATTATATTCACACCACACATTGCCCTCAGACACGACATCTCCACTGCCTCCAGCCTTCTCCTTGTTGCAACATTCACAACCCATGTCTCACACCCATACAAGAGTGTTAGTATAACTATACTCTCATACATTCCCCTCTTTGCTTTCATGGATAAAGTTCTCTGTCTGCACAAGCTCCTCAGTGCACCACTCACCTTTTTCCCCTCGTTAATTCTATGATTTACCTCATCCTTCATATACCCATCTGCTGACACATCCACTCCCAAATATTTGAACACATTCACCTCCTCCATACTCTCCCCCTCCAATCTGATATCCAATCTTCCATTATCTAATATTTTTGTTATCCTCATCACCTTACTCTTTCTATATTCACTTTCAATTTTCTTCTTTTACACACCCTACCAAATTCATCCACCAACCTCTGCAACTTCTCTTCAGAATCTCCCAAAAGCACAGTGTCATCAGCAAAAAGCAACTGTGACAACTCCCACTTTGTATTTGATTCTTTATCTTTTAACCCCACACCTCTTGCCAAGACCCTCGCATTCACTTCTCTTACAACCCCATCTATAAATATATTGAGCAACCACGGTTACATCACACATCCCTGTCTAAGGCCTACTTTTACTGGGAAATAATCTCCCTCTCGCCTACATGCTCTAACCTGTGCCTCACTATCCTCGTAAAAACTTTTCACCGCTTTCAATAACCTACCTCCTATTCCATACATTTGCAACATCTGCCACATTGCCCCTCTATCCACCCTATCATATCCCTTTTCCAAATCCATAAATGCCACAAACACCTCTTTACCCTTATCTAAATATTGTTCACCTATATGTTTCACTGCAAACACTTGGTCTACACACACCCTACCCTTCCTAAAGCCTCCTTGTTCATCCGCTATCCTGCTCTCCGTTTACTCCTAATTCTTTCAATAAAAACTTTACCATACACTTTACCAGGTATACTCAACAGACTTATTTCCCTATAATTTTTACACTCTCTTTTGTCCCCTTTGCCTTTATACAAAGGAATTATGCATGCTCTCTGCCAATCCCTAGGTACCTTACCCTCTTCCATACATTTATTAAATAAAAACACTAACCACTCTAAAACTATATCTCCACCTGCCTTTAACATTTCTATCTTTATCCTATCAATCCCAGCTGCTTTACCCCCTTTCATTCTACTCACTGCCTCACGAACTTCCCCCACACTCACAACTGGTTCTTCCTCACTCCTATAAGATGTTATTCCTCCTTGCCCTATACACAAAATCACAGTTTCCCTATCTTCATCAACATTTAACAATTCCTCAAAATATTCCCTCTATCTTCCCGATACCTCTAACTCTCCATTTAATAACTCTCCTCTCCTATTTTTAACTTACAAATCCATTCTTTCCCTAGGTTTTCTGAACTTGTTAATCTCACTCCAAAACTTTTTTTTATTTTCAACAAAATTTGTTAATAACATCTCACCCACCCTCTCATTTGCTCTCTTTTTACACTGCTTTACCACTCTCTTAACCTCTCTTTTTCTCTCCATATACTCCTCCCTCCTTGCATTACTTCTACTTTGTAAAAACCTCTCATATGCTAACTTTTTCTCTCTTACTACTCTCTTTACATCATCATTCCACCAATCACTCTTCTTCCCTCCCGCACCCACTTTCCTATAACCACAAACTTCTGCTGAACACTCTAGCACTATATTCTTAAACTTACCCCATACCTCTTCTACCCCCACAGATTATACTCTCATTAGCCCATCTGTCCTCCAACAGTTGTTTATATCTTACCCTAACCGCCTCCTCCTTTAGTTTATAAATCTTCACTTCTCTCTTACTTGCTGTTTCCATTCTCCTTGTATCCCATCTACTTTTTACTCCTCTCTAAACGCTTCTCCTACTTTAGCATTTAGGTCCCCTACCACGATTACTCTCTCACTTGGCTCAAAAGTTCCTACATATTCGCTTAACATCTCCCAAAATCTCACTCTCCTCTATACTCCTCTCTTCTCCAGGTGCATACGCACTTATTATGACCCACTTTTCACATCCGACCCTTATTTTAATCCACATAATCCTTGAATTTATACATTTATGTTCCCTCTTCTCTCTCCATAACTGATCCTTCAACATTATTGCTACCCCTTCCTTAGCTCTAACTCTCTCAGATACTCCTGACTTAATCCCATTTATTTCTCCCCACCGAAACTCGCCTACCCCCTTCAGCTTTGTTTCGCTTAGAGCCAGGACATCCAACTTCTTTTCATTCATAACATTAACAATCATCTCTTTCTTATCATCTGCACTACATCCACACACATTCAAACATCCCAATTTTATGAAGTTTTTCCTTATCTTCTTTTTAGTAATTTATACAGGAGAAGGGGTTACTAGCCCATTGCTCCCGGCATTTAGTCGCTTCTTACGACACGCATAGCTTACGGAGGAAGAATTCTGCTCCACTTTCCCATGGAGATAAGCAGAAATAAAAAAGAACAAGAACTAAGAAGAAAGATAGAAGAAAAACCCAGAGGGGTTAGTATATGTATGTTTGTACATGCATGTGTAGTGTTACCTAAGTGTAAGTAGAAGTAGCAAGACATACCAGCAACCTTGTATGTTTATGAGACAGAATAAGACACTAGCAATCCTACCATCATGCAAAACAATTACAGGCTTATGTTTCACACTCATTTGGCTGGACGGTAGTACCTCCCTGGGTGGTTGCTGACTACCAACCTACTACCACAGGACGGTAGTACCTCCCTGGGTGGTTGCTGACTACCAACCTACTACCACAGGACGGTAGTACCTCCCTGGGTGGTTGCTGTCTACCAACCTACTACCACAGGACGGTAGTACCTCCCTGGGTGGTTGCTGTCTACCAGCCTACTACTGTAATTTATTTATTTTTCATAACTCTGCAGACCCTTCCATAAAATTATTCTTTATTCGTCTCATGCTTTTTAATCTGGTTTAATTTCATTTTCACGTATATTACAAAACTCTGTATAAATTATTTTTGTCTCTCCCTTCTAATATATTGTTCTATTTAGTATCGCTAAAGAATACTCTTCTGAAGCTTTATATTTTACTTTCTAAAATGTTGTCATTCCTGAATGTGTTTAGTTTTCATCTCCTGGGTAATACTGAACTGCATATATTATTTAAAATAAAACATGATCCTTATTTCCAACTGGATTAAGATAGTTTGTATACTATTGACTATGTGTGTGTGTGTGTGTGTGTGTGTGTGTATGCATGAATGCACGTATGTGTGTACTCTCACATGCATGTGTACTCACCTGTTTATCCTCACTCTCCGCCATTAGGTTCACACTATGAATTCGTGGACCCGATCATGCCTGTTCTTAAAGCTATGTCTGGTTCCTGCTTCAACAACATTCCTGTACAAATCGTTCTACTCCTTGACTATTCTGAGGCTGAAGCAATATTTCCTAACATCCATGTGACTCATCTCTTAATTTCCAGCTCTCACCTATTTTTTCTACTTTATCTATTCTTCTCTGTATTTTGTATGTCGTTATCATATACCTTCTGGGCCTTTTGTCCTCTGATGTCATCAGTCGATTCTTTAGTCTCTCCTTATAGGTCCTATACTTTAGCTCTTGGTTATGTCTAATTACAAATTTCTAACGCTTTAAAATATTTTAAAATGCTTGGTGTTTCAAACTCTAGGACTGGCCTGACATATGTAGAGTTCCGTGAATGATTCTTTGTTTATAGTCCTGAAAGCTAATCTTAGATTTCCCAGATGCTCATTTACCGCAGAGGCTATTTGTATGATGTTCTACTCAGGTGATATGCTCAGTGTTATGCTCAACCTGAGGTAATCCTTGAGTGAAATTTGCATATTTTGTCCCATAAATCCTATACTGTGTGTGTGTTTGGGTGTTTGTTTGTGTGTGTGTACTCACCTAGTTGTACTCACCTAGTTGTGGTTGCAGAGGTCAAGTCATAGCTCCTGGCCCCGCCTCTTCACTGGCCGCAACTGGGTCACTCTCCCTGCGCCATGAGCTTTATCATACCTCTTCTTAAAGCTATGTATGGAACCTGCCTCCACTACATCGCTGCCCAAACTATTCCACTTCCCGACCACTCTGTGACTGAAGAAATAATTCCTAACATCCCTGTGATTCATCTGAGTCTTCAACTTCCAACTGTGTCCCCTTGTTGCTGTGTCCCATCTCTGGAACATTCTGTCTCTGTCCACCTTGTCAATTCCTTTCAGTATCTTATATGCCGTCATGTGTGTGTGTGTGCGCTCAACTATATGTTCTTACCTACATGAGGTTGGATGGGTCGAGTCTCAGCTCCTGGCCCCGACCCTTCGCTGGCCGCTACTTGGCTCACCATCTGGCTTCGATAGGCCTATCATACCTCTTCTTAAAACTACATATGGATGTTGCCTGTACCACTCCACTGTCCAGGTCATTCCACTTTCTGACCACTCTTAGGTTGTAAATCATGTCTATCAACTTCCAGCTTTGTCCTCGTGTTCCTGTATCTTGTCTCTGCAAAAATCTGTTTCTATCTACCATATCGATTCCTCTTAGTATTTTGTACTAGGACATGTCACCATCTGTCTCTCCTCCAATGTCCTGGGAAAATGTACATTGAAATGTACATTGCGGTGAGGAGAAGTCTGGGTACAGTAGAGGTGATGTGTCTGAGGCAATTTGTGGTGTGAATATTTTGCAGAGAATTCAGAGTTTGGAGATTACCCACTGTTGAGCCCGTCAGAGGGCTGGTCAACCTGGTTGACCAGACAAGCACCAGAAGAAATTGGGAGTGGAAAAACTCTCGAAACTCATCAAAGGTAAAGGACCGTAAGACTTCTGGTTTTATTACTGTCATGGGAATCTAAACCTGTGAAGGTTGTGCCGATCATGGGAATGTTGGATAATTAGATTTGATATGAGGAAGCGAAGAGTCGCTTCAAGTTCTTGGATAAGAGACCCTTCGCCAAATTAGATGATTCATTGGGTGTAAAGTCTATCGATGTAAATAGTTTAAAAAAACGAGAAGTTGATAAATGAGACACTTGTGGGACGATGGACGAGGAGGAGTTGGAAGGATCTCCAACTGGATGGCGAAACGTTTCCTCAATAAAGATTCCCAAATATTGCACAAGTGTCTCATTCTTCAAAGTTTTTTGAGTACACGACAGTCATTATGACTACGTGTCACCTGTACACCACCAGTCAAGTAAGCTTTAATCTTAGCTACTGGGATTAAAGTAAACTCTCAATATATATACACTGGGAGAGATACACCTCACGAACTTCAAGGGTATCCTACCCTTGAACTTAGGACATACTTAAGTATAACACTGTGGGTGTATAACCTATAGGAGCTTAGTTTATTATTTTTATATACCTGTGGTAGAGCTAGAGGCAATCACTTGTAATCTAAGGAATAGAAAGGCTGGTTATTTCCTTTGATCAAGAGCCACTCACCGGCGACAACGTACCTTCCATCAAGGGACGGGAGTTTGGGTTTGTTTTCGGTGGATGTGTGGTGGCATGAAGTGTTGTGGTGGAAGACCCAGGAGGGTGTGTGTTGCAGTGAATGTGTGATGTCATGACGTGGTGTGGGGTGAGACGCAGGGATGTTGCAGTGGATATGTGGTGACATGAGGTTGTGCTGTGGAAGAGCATGGAGAGAATGTTGGAGGTTGCTGCTGCTGGTGTGATCAGATGCACAGGACTCCTGAAGACTCACTGACATGGGAATGATTGATGTTCATGGGAGTGGAAGGAGGTGGTGATAAGCCACTTTTGTAACCATGATAGATGCCCCACACCTGACTTGCTTCAGTGTCTCTTCCTTCCTGCAGTGAATCTCTTCCCTCCTGCAGGGAATCTCTTCTCTCCTGTATAGGGCATCTACATTGCTGATGTATACAATAAATACAAAAAATTTAACACCTATACCTGGAGGAGATCTCGCCTACCACCTGCAGCTGGCATATCTCCTTTCTTTTACAGGGGTCATGCCTCCTACTGCCTTCTGGGGATGATGCCTCAGTGTCTGCTACTTCCTGTTGCACTTCTCTGTGGATTCAGAACATATCATTCTGTGGATTCTAAACAGTTCCTAGCAAACTCTTCTAAATCCACAGAATGCGACGAAGGGTTATTAGCACACAAGTCGCGTGCAAAAGGAATAAATGGGAAGGTAGGAAGATGGGTATTTAACCTGCTAACAAATATAACCCAAAGAATAATAGTAAACAGAGTAAAATCAGGGGCTGCTACAATGAAATGTTCTGTGCCCAAGGCACGGTACTCGCCCCACTCCTCATCCTCGTTCTGATTTCTTTCTGAAATAGACAAGGACATAAATCATAGTACTGTTATTCTTAGAAGACGATACTAGAATGTGTATGAAAATGGCATCCATAGAAGACACAGCAAACCTCCAAGCTGATATGAACCAAATCTCCCATGATGATCAGTGAGGACAAATTTCAGTTACTACTTTATGGAAGAATGGAAGAGTGATATTGTCAAGAGACCTCACTTTCAAGGAGCGCAACAATGTTATCACAACTACAAGAAAAAATGATAGGTTAGATAACTAGAGCATTCAAAATAACAGATGCCAAGCCAGTGATGATACTCTTTAGGTCAATCTTTCTTTCTAGGCTAGAATATTGCAGTATACTAAACGCTCCCTTCAAAGCAGATGAAAGTGCTGAGCTAGAAAATGTACAGAGTACCGTCTCAACTAATATAAACTCAGTCAAGCATCTAAATTACTGGGAGTGCTTGAAGTCCCTAGATCTGTACCCCTTAGAACGCAAGCAAGAAAGATGCATCATAGTCTACACTTAGAAGATACTGGAGGGATTGGTCCCAAACCTGCACACCGAAATTGTTATTTATAAAGACAAGAGGCTTGCCTTACAGTGCAGGATACCTCCAGTGAAGAGCACTTAACACTTAGTGAGGGAATTCAGTATGTGTTAATGGAAAACGACTTTTCACAACCTTCCCTTCATGCACAAGGGGAATTACCAACAAACCCTAAGCAGTCTTCAAAGGAAACTCAACAGATTCCTCAAAATATTCCCTGATCAGTCTGGTTGTAGTGCATACGTTGGACTGCAGGGGCAGCGGGTACTAACAGCTGGATCGATCAGACTAGCAACCAGGAGGCCTGGTATTACAACCTCAGGTTCAATAGCCTGTTAACCTGAGTGAAAAAAGGGAGCTTGGAGCAAAAAAAACACAGTAGAAAATGCTTTGAGTTTGTATTTCTTTCACCAAGCAATTATGATTATATAAGACTTTTGTATTTTCCTTCACCAAGTATATTATAAGGCTTTGTACAAGTATGTATGTACACTATATACAGAGAGATTAGTATTAGTGCACGCCATGGTAGTCAAGGCAAAATAGCAGCCAATAGACAAAGACAAACGTACAACAACCAGCTCAATGCAGGAATGACAATGACAAATTTGCGAGTGGTATCCACATCACCTTTGCCATTGTCAGATCCGCATTATCATTGGCTGAACCGAGTCGTTGATTTGATGATGGGGCCCCATCGCCAAACCCTTAACGATGGTTCGCTGGTTGGAGGGGAGCCTACGTGGGTGTGTTTAACATGCTCCAAATAAAGAGTACGTACTCTTTGCATGCAACACCTGGTCTGAGACCTGCCCGCAGGGGCGGTGACCTCTGGAAGCGACTCCTCATAAACTGTTCACTCAAACAGGGAAACTCTTGTGGTGTGTAATCAAGTGAGAATATTTTTTTGTTAAATACTTCATGTGGGGTTAAGCTAGCAAGTGAAGACTGAAACATTAGTCACAAACTTATAGGAACTCACTGGAGCTCTTCGCAGGGGTACCATACATCGAATATTTCAGCTGGGTTGGGATGCTAGAGGCAAAGATTCGAATCACACACACAGCCTATGAGGCACAAATATTTTTTTTTAATATA
This sequence comes from Cherax destructor, assembly GCA_009830355.1. Classification (NCBI taxonomy): domain Eukaryota; kingdom Metazoa; phylum Arthropoda; class Malacostraca; order Decapoda; family Parastacidae; genus Cherax; species Cherax destructor. The sequence continues at coordinate 422,357 of WNWK01000341.1, read as the reverse complement.
CCGTATTTTCCGGCATATAAGGCACTCATTTTTTACCCACCCCCCTCCCAAAAAAAAATCTCCGAAAATCAGTCTGCGTTTTATATGATCAAGGTCAGAAACAAGGGTAGGCTTTGGGCTACTGGCAAGTGGTGGTTTTAGTGCTGTGGTACCAGTAAACTAAACTACAAACACCTCCATCCCATGCGCGTCGAAGTTCGAGGTGTTGTGCAGTCTGAGATGCAAATGTCGTCATCCTATCAGCTTGAACCAAGAATATGAAGCTCACCCATTCTTCCTTCACTTCTGTTATCTTATTATAGAACTCATGCTTATTTGTAAGACAGTTTATGAAATGACTTCGAAAAGGCGATAAATGACATGCCCCATGCACTCCGCCCCAGACCCAGACTCATGGAACTCCGTGTTCATCAAGAACTGCAAGAAGCTCCTATCACGCTCTCTTAATATTCTATGGAGAGGGAGCATGGACACAGGGGTCGTCCCACAGCTGCTAAAAACAACAGACATAGCCCCACTCCACAAAGGGGGCAGTAAAGCAATAGCAAAGAACTACAGACCGATAGTGCTAACGTCCCATATAAAAATCTTTGAAAGGGTTCTAAGAAGCAAGATCGCCACCCATCTAGATACCCATCAGTTTCACAACCCAGGGCAGCATGGGTTTAGAGCAGGTTGCTCCTGTCTGTCCCAGCTACTGGACCACTATGACAAGGTCCTGGATGCTCTAGAAGACAAACAAAATGCAAATGTAATATACACAGACTTTGCAAAAGCCTTTGACAAGTGTGACCATGGTGTAATAGCACACAAAATGCGTGATAAAGGAATAACAGGAAAAGTTGGTAGATGGATCTATAATTTCCAAACAAATAGAACACAAAGAGTAATAGTCAACAGAGTAAAGTCTGAGGTGGCTACGGTGAAAAGCTCTGTTCCACAAGGCACGTTACTCGCTCCCATCTTGTTCCTCATCCTCATATCTGACTTAGTCAAGGATATTAGCCATAGTGCCGTGTCTTCTTTTGCAGATGACACCCGAATTTGCATGAGTGTCCTTCATTGAAGACACCGCAAGACTCCAGGCAGACATCAACCAAATCTTTAAATGGGCCGCAGAAAACAATATGAAATTCAATGATGAGAAATTCCAATTACTCCGATATGGAAAACGTGAGGAAATTAAAATTTCACTGTAGTATAAAACAAATTCCAACTACACAATAAAGCGAAAAACTAATGTAAAAGACCTGGGAGTGATCATGTCGGAAGATGTTAAGTAAAAGGACACAAATGCAACTAATGTGACATTTTATTGTGGCAACGGTTCGCTCTTCAGGAGCTTTGTCAAGCCAGCTTGACAAAGCTCCTGGAGAGCGAAACGTTGCCACAATAAAATGTCACATTAATTGCATTTGTGTGTCCTTTTACTTAACATATTGTCGGTAATTCTTCCAATATTAATACATGTCGGAAGATCTCACCTTCAAAGACCATAACATTGTATCAATCACATCTGCTAGAAAAATGACAGGATGGATAATAAGAACCTTCAAAACCAGGGATGCCAAGCCTATGATGACACTCTTCAGGTCGCTTGTTCTATCTAGGCTGGAATATTGCTGCACACTAACTGCACCTTTCAAGGCAGGTGAAATTGCCGACCTAGAAAATGTACAGAGAACCTTCACGGCACACACAACTGCGATAAAACACCTCAGTTACTGGGAACGCTTGAAGTTCCTAAACCTGTACTCCCTAGAACGCAGGCGAGAGATATACATGATCATATACTCTTGGAAAATCCTAGAAGGATTAGTACCAAACTTGCACTTCAAAATCACTCACTATGAAAGCAAAAGACTCGGCAGACGATGCAATATCCCCCCCAATGAAAAGCAGGGGTGCCACTAGCACGATAAGAGACAGCAATAAGTGTCAGTGGCGCAAGACTGTTCAACTGCCTCTCAGCACACATAAGGGGATTACCAATAGACCCCTGGCTGTCTTCAAGCAGGCACTGGACAAGCACCTGACCAGCCGGGCTGTGGCTCGTACTTCTGTCTGCGTGCGGCCAACAGTAACAGCCTGGTTGATCAGGCCCTGATCCACCATAAGGCCTGGTCCCAGACCGGGCCACAGGGGCGTTGACCCCCGGAACCCTCTCCAGGTATACTCCAGGTATACTCAAGGTATACTTGACTAAGTGCTTCACCATTATTCTTCAGATTTTTTCTTGACTGTTTTACATAGTAGGAATGTTAGTAATATTGGTCTGTCGTTTAATGTTCCCGCCTATACTCTTTCCTCCTTTTTTTTAAATATTTTGACTATACATGCTGCTTTCCACAACTGTGGCAATTGCTCTATGGTCATTGAGTTAGAGAGTTGAACTTGTGGTGTGTACTCACCTAATTGTACTCACCTAATTGTGGTTGCAGGGGTCGAGACTCAGCTCCTGGCCCCGCCTCTTCGCTGTCCGCTACTGGGTCTCTGCTCTCCCTGCTCCATGAGCTTTATCATACCTCGTCTTAAAACTATGTATGGTTCCTGCCTCCACTATATCTTTCTCTAGACTATTCCACTTCCTGACTACTCTGTGGCTGAAGAAATGCTTCCTAACATCCCTTTGACTCTTCTGAGTCTTCAGCTTCCAGTTGTGTCCCCTTCTTTCTGTGTTCCCTCTCTGGAACATCCTGTCACTGTCTACCTTGTCGATTCCCCGCAGTGTGTAGAGGCTGGTTGAGGGGTGCCCACAACGGTGAGGTACTAGCCTATATGGAGTTTCATCCACAACGGCAGCTTGTTCCCTGATTTCGTTTAAGTTATGAACCAAATGTAGCGAGCTGGAGGAATGAGGTGGGATGCTCAACACCGCCTCTCATCCCTTCACAGTACAACGAATGTTGTGGGATGCTCAGCTACCAGTCCTTCACGCCACGGTAAATGATAAGCAAAACTCCAGACAACTAATGGAATCCTTGAAACTTGTGTGGAGGATTGTAATGGCATGAATGTTAGTGTTGTGTCCAGGGCTCCGAGCCTCCACACCCCTCACGGACACCTGCTCAGTTACTGTTGTTTATTGTTGCAGTTAGCTCGTTGATGAGCTCTGTAAACATCAAAGCAAATTTACGTCAGAGAGTTACTCTTGCAAAGTTTAGTGGCAGGAGACTGATAACTTAAGTAAAAGGACACAAATGCAACTAATGAGACATTTGATTGTGGCAACGTTTTGCTCTCCAGGAGCTTTTTCAAGCCGTTAACGGTAACGTTAAAATGTCTCATTAGCTGCATTTGTGTCCTTTTACTTAACATATTGTCGGTAATTCTACCAATATTAATACAGACTGATAACTGTTTGTGTTGATACAGAGGACACTTTCCTCGGCTGTTAGTTGAAACTGGTAAAGGAGAAAATCGTACGAGAGAGAGAGAGATGAAGTCTTGGTTCTGCTTTCGATGTCGAGAGGCTGCTAATCTAAGTATAAGGCTTGGAAAATGTATAAAAGGCATTCCACTATCTATAACAGGAACTTGCACAGGCAAGCCTGTGTAGGCCATCCATATCTAAAGCCTTCTCCGAAAGAGTTCAAAAGTGGTCCATCTCTAGATGTAAAATGACACAAAAAGAAAACTGGTATCAGGTAGAGTGAGCTCCAAAACCTGGTGGTCTTTGGTCAAGGACCGACAAGGTTATTCTCTGCTATCAGTCAGGAGAAAACTAACCTCTTTGCCGAACACTTTGCTGCCAAGGTCTAAGTTCCTGATCCAGCCAGGGAACCTCCTTTGCTAGCCGCAAGAACTGTGTCAAAGTTGTTAGTGGTAACAATAATGTAGGATGAAGTGTATCTGCTCCTTAAATCATTGGACCAATAAAAGGCTGTGGGCCCAGATAAGGTGAGCCAAAGATTGCTGAGTAACGTCACCTCAAACTCACATCTATCTTCACTGCCTAGCACAGTGTTAATGGCTTTCTCCGTGGAAAAAGGCAAATGTTCCCCTGCAGAGCGGAAATCAGCAATTACAGACCAGTGTCAATCTTGGCAGTCACTGGTAAGATTCTTGAGACAATACTCTCACGGCTGATGACAGAGTTTTTTGACTTCCACTAGCTTCCTTGTGAATGTCAATATGTCTTTGTAAAAGGTCACTGTGCTGCTAATCTGCTGTTAAACCTCTCCACTATGTGGCACCAGTCACTAGATGAACCCAAGGTCAGATGTGTAATAGCACTGAACATTGCTGGTGCTTTAGACCGAGTATGACACCAGGGACTCTTGGCAAAACTGCATGCACTGGGAATTGCAGGCTCTACACTGTGTCTCCTCATTGATTACTCTCAAGGTAGATCTCTAAGCATTGTTCTCAACGGGACAGTCAACAAGACACTCCATTGGTGCAATTGTTCTACAGGGAAATGTGCTTGGGCTATTGTTATGAAATGTCTACTTCAATGACCTTCAACTCATCCCAGAATCCCATGCATATGCAGACGACTAACTCTGACATTTTCTTATTCAAGAGAGGAAATACCAGCCACTCTAGGTTACATTAATCACCAGCTTACAGTTATATCAGCCTGAGAGGAACGATTGCAGGTCACATTTGCTCCTGAGAAAACATAAATGATAATGGTCTCTAGGCACCATGATTGTAATGCTGTAGCAGTCATAAGAATGAATGGAAGTGTTGGTACCCAAGGATGAAGAAGATATCCTTGGGGTGAAATTTTAGTCCAAACTGACTATGAAGAACCACATTGTAAATCTTGCAAACAAAGTGGTCAGCAAGCTTGTAGCACTTTGACGTATATCGCATCTGTTCGACAGTAGAGGTTGCAAGATTCTGTACAAGGTACAAGTACGCTCACGCCTTGAGTATGCTCCACTTTTTTGGAATGCCCTTCCACCGTCTCATCTGTGATTTCTTAACAGAATAGAGAACAGAGCAAGAGGATTAATCTCTGACCTAGACCCAGATGGATAGATATGTCATTTCAGCAGAGCCTTAAACACCGGAGGGAAGTGGGTGGAGTTTCTATTACGTACAAGGCCAATATTGTCAAAGTACCACACTTGGCTCCACTTCCCGGACAAAGAGAAGTGAGCTACACAGCAAGACTGGCAGAAAATAATTACACTCTGTCTGTACCCTTTTCAAGAACATCACTTCATCTGAGATCATTTATTTCTAGGATGACTCGAATCTGAAACATGTTCGTACAGCATAATGATAACAACAAAATGAAGTCAGTTAACCAAATGAAAGCGCTGGCCCACAGATGGATCCAACGTCATCCTGTTTCCTATTTGTATGTCTCATAATGAAAAGGCTTTAAAATGAGCTGATGTAGGTAACAGCTCTTAGACTGTAAATAAAGCTAGGAACCCTAAACCTAACCTTGTAAAAACCCTGAGTAAAGGGGAGAGAGAGAGAGAGAGAGAGAGAGAGAGAGAGAGAGAGAGAGAGAGAGAGAGAGAGAGAGAGAGAGAGAGGTTTCGTTGTTATTTTATATTTATATCAAGAAAGCTGTTAATTACACTTTCACCAAAAATGTGCACGTGACTGGCTCTCCAAACATAATTTTACATGTTCTCATTTTTTTATTTAGATAAAAATTATGATGAAAATTAAGATTTTTTTTGCGTCAGCCATTGCACTCCTTTCATTTCTCGTGTGGACCTTTAATTACCTTCATTTCCCGGAATTTAGGAGAATTACTTTCTAATAAATATATTTTTTAGCTCGACGTCTCATATCGGTCGATCCAAACGTACGACAATTCAGCTATACGTCCATCCGACAGTCAGTCAATCTGAGTGTTCATTCCTCCGTCGGTCAGTCGGTCTGTCTGAGAGTCCGATCATCGGTCGGTCCATCCCTCCTACCTTCCTTTACTAGCTCCAGGTCAAGGTGACACCGGATAGAACGCGCTAGAAAGTTAAGTGGTAACTCGACCATCACGAGGCAAACATATTACCTGGTAGGCTATATCTGAAGCCTCCTCCGAGGTGATTGTGATCACTAGAGGAACACTTGAAGCAGAGCTTCTGTTGAGATGACTAGGAACACCACAAGAACACTTGAAGCTTTGGCAGAGATGACTAGGATCATCAGAGGAATACTTTGAGCCTTCGGAGAGATGACTGTGATCACTAGAGGAACACTTGAAGCAGAGCCTCTGTTGAGATGACTAGGATCTTCCAAAACATGTCTCAAAAATCATTAAGAAAACAATATTTACTCTTACCCTGAAGCCACACGAAGCTCATCAAAACCCCTTAAATCTCATAATTATGTAACTCTACAACCACCATTATACTTTTGCAGCCTCTGATCTTCATTGAATAATCGAGCCAAAAACAATGTAATATTACAACTCCCACCTATGAAAATCCCAACCTTATAAAATGTAAACAAACTCTGGGCAACAAACCTTGGCAGCCTAGCTGCTAAAAATAAATACATTTCAGGTGTTCTTAATAAACAAATACAACTGTTTAAATGCTATATATTTTATTAGAAATAATATAATGAGTAAATTTTATACTACTAAGTTACATTGCAACCTTGCATCTACTTAGTGGACCATTCCTAAGTCTCAGGTTTTCCTTAGGGCATTTCTCTATCTCTTCTTTTATTAATATTACGTCATCAGAAAATAGACATCGTGATCGTTTATCTGATTTACATATATTAAGAACACAAACCTTCCCAGACTTGTTCTTCGTGAGATCCAATTCATTCATTACCTTCATCCATCCTGAAGTCTTATCCCTTAATGATTCTCTCTGTCATTTGCTTTTCAAATGCTATCTGATCCGCTGGAGCACCTTGCCTTTCATTCCTACCTGTATTTTTAATTAGATGATTAGACTCAAGGGTACCATATAGTTTCTTGTCATCCATAAAGCTGTTGCACACACGTTTCTCTTTTGTTTTACCTATGTGGCTCTAACATATAAGCTCACTAGAGTTTTGAAGATATGGAAGTTAAGAACTTTAAGGAATTTACAGTCTATAGTCAGAATGCTAACAAGAAGAACAAAAATAATAATAGTAATATATAGCTCACCAACAAACATAAAAAAACAGAGAGGAGTACAATAGTGTCACAAATATCGCTGAGCGATATAATAGGTACAATACTAGAAAATCAGGACATGAGGCCAGATGCACAGAGATCAAAGTTTTTAAAGCACTGAATTAGAGGCCAGTGTCAGTAACATACAATGATTCTGCTGATCAGAAGAAGAATACTGGAGCACAGTTTTCAAGGTGGTAATCCTGTCTCTCAACCTGCTAGAGTTCTATGATAAGGTAACAAACCTTAAGCAGGACAGAGAGAGGGATGGGCGAACTGTATATTTTTTAATTGCAAGAAGGCGTTCAACAAAACCTAGAGAAGCAGAAGCTAAGTGCGCTAGAGAATGGAAAAAGTACAGAAGACAGAGGACCCAGGAAAATAAAGAGATTAGTCGAAGAGCCAGAAACGAGTATGCACAGGTAAAGAGGGAGGCCAAGCGGCAATACGAAAATGACAGCATCGAAAGCCAAGTCTGACCCGAAGCTGCTGTATACCCACCTCAGAAGGAAAACAACAGTCAAGGACCAGGCAATCAGGCTGAGGAAAGTAGGAGGGGAGTTCACCAAGAAGTATGTGAGGAGCTCAACATGAGATTTAATGAAGTATTTACTGTGGAGACAGAAAGGACTCCGGAAAGCTGGAATAGTGTTTACAATGATTATTGTGTCGTTCTTGGCAGCGGGATTGCAATGATAAAGGCTTCAGAGGCTTCTACTTTATTTGTAATAAAGGGTGAGTACACAGGCTGTGTTAGTGGCCATGGCCCGGCAGGGCCATGCGCCTTGCGAGGGAGAGAGGAGTTAGGCCTGTTGTCTGAGTGATGTCTGGGTGCCAAGTGAGGGAGAGGCAGGGGTGGGCAGGCTGGCTTGCCCTCTGGCGGAAACTATGGGAACTAGCCATGTAGGCTTACAGCTTACATATGCTCGGCAGGCAGACAACATGGGCTGTCTATGCAAACAGTACAGGCTGTTTACACAAGCGCTGGACGAGGTGAAGACGCTGCTAAGTGAACTAGATACCTCAAATGCAATGGGACCTGACATGTCTCCGTGGATCCTTAGAGAAGGAGTAGGGGAGCTGTGTGTGCCACTAACAACAATCTTCAACACATCCATTGAAACTGGGTAACTACCTGAGGTGTGGAAGATGGCAAATATAGTCCCAGTTTTATAGTATGCAAAATCATGGAGAAGATTATCGGGAGGAGAGTATTGGAGCCCCTAGTAAGAAACAAGTTTATACACGACAACCAGGACAGTTTCAGGGAAGGGAAATCCTTGTCACAAACCTACTAGAGTTCTATGACAAGGTAATGGAAGTAAGACAAGAGAAAGAGAGGGGTGGGTAGATTGAATTTTCTTGGACTACAAGAAGGCTTTCGACACAGTTCCTCACAAGAGATTATTACAAAATCTACAGGAACAGGCACGTATAACAGGAAAGGCACTGCAATGGATCAGAGAATACTTGACAGGAAGGAAACAACGAGTCATGGTACGTGACGAGGTGTCTGAGTGGGCACCCGTGACGAGCGGGGTTCCACAGGGGTCAGTCCTAGGACCGGTGCTGTTTCTGGCATATGTGAATGACATGACGGAAGCGATAGACTCAGAATTGTCCCTGTTTGCAGATGATGTGAAGTTAATGAGAAGAATTAAATCAGATGAGGATCAAACAGAACTACAAAGGGACCTGGACGGGCTGCAAGCCTGGTCCAGCGACTGGCTCTTGGAATTTAATTCCACCAAGTGCAAAGTCATGAAGATCGGGGAAGGGCAAAGGAGACCGCAGACTATGTGTTTTACCTTGACCCGAGGACATGCGGTGATGTGAGTGCCTCTGAGCTAATTTCATTCTACTCCCCGTTTGGTGGTTTTGTAATTAAACGACAGAGTGCTCCAGTGGGTCAAGAGTATCTAAATGGCAGAGGGCAGAGTAACAATAAGGAATGAGACATCAGAAAGGGAAAGAGTAACGAGTGGGGTTCAGCAAGGATCAGTGTGAGGACCACTACTGTTCCTGATATACGTGAATGCCCTAGCTGAGGAAAGTAAAACTAATGAGAAGAATAAGAATATTAGAGGACAGTGTTAAACTTCAGAGAAACCTCAAAAGACTGCAGATGTGGTTACACATTTGGAGACTTTGGAGAAAGAGAAAGCAGACCAGACACAGAGCACAATCAGTCTGAGATGGTCGATTTTTGTATATTCACTACGAACTTTTTTTTCTTCTGTGGTGGTCAATGTTTTTTTTTCTCAGTACGCAGGGACAGAGAAAAGTGTAGATGTAATAAGATGAGATATAGGCAGATGCCTATGAAAGGAGAGAAGCTGAAAATATCAGGGAGTGAAAAGGGCCTTGAGAGTTCATAGCACATAACATATCGCCAGAATTGCACATAAACCTCATAAAGGCATCGGTATATACATTCAGAAACTTGAATAAAGAATCCTTCAGAACCCTATACACGACAGATATTAAGTCTGTCACTGAGTATGTGGCCCCAGCATATTGGTCCAACACGTGAAGAAACGTTTGCAACCAGGTTAGTCTCAAACCTGAGAGGCATGCACTGTGAGGAGAGGTTGAAAGAATTGAACTTGACGACCATAGAGGAGAGAAGAACAAGGGAGTTGGAGACTTGATTATTGCATACCAGATCTTAAGAGGACATTTTTTTTTAATTAACAGTATCAAGAGACACAGGTGGAAACTGAAGATGCAGATAAATCGTAGGAATGTAAGGGAGTATTTCTTTAGTCTCAGTGTGGCTGAAAAGTGTAATGACTTGGATAAGGCAGCACTGGAGGCAATACTTTCAAAAGTAGATAAAAAATAAGTGATGCCGTTCAAGGTGGTCTAGAAGGCCAGGAGCTTGGTTTCGATCCCTACAAACACAAATCGGTGAGTACTCACTCTCTTTCAGTCTCCCTTTCTCCCTCTCTCCAGGAGGCCAGACTAGTCATGGGTCGGAGGTCAGCGTGCAGGGAGGGTGGAAGAGGGAGTCACCAGTCCAGTCAGACACGACTGGTTTTCCTGGTCGTGGTGCACTAGTTAATAAGTACTGAGAGAATTAGCAGATACCCTGGGCAAGATGCTGTCGTATAATTACTGCGTACCCTGACATGGACAAAAGTATAATTAACCGGTAACTGGTATGTGATATCAGGATTACTAGCCGGTAACCGGTGCATGATACCGAAATAATTAACCAGTTACCCGTGCAGAATATGGGAATAAGCGCCAGAAATCGGCGCCGGGTACTGGGATAATTTGCTGGTAAATGTTACATGATACCAGGATAATTATCCAATAATTAACACATGACACCAGTATTTTTAGCCAGATCCGGGGCAGGATTTCAAGATACTAAGACAAATATCATAGGATAAGAGGAAAAGGAATGTAATAGTTCTGTAGTTGCTGAAAGGAGTGAATGGGGAAGGAAGAGAAAGATGGGTAAATGATGTGCTGACAGAGGTGGAAGTGAGGTAGAGAAATTATGTAAATTTTACGAGGATAGGGAGGTTTGGAAGAGCAAAGTGAGACCACTGAAGACAGTATTAAAAATGTACTAATGGCAGACGGTGTTGTGAAATAAGTAATATCTACGCAAATAAAACAATAACTAGAAAGGCTTTTCTGGAAATAGAATGAAGGAACAGAAATAGAAAACAGTCTGCATCAGAGACCCAAGAAATGTAATTAGAGCAGAAATGAAAAAAAAGAGGTAGAACAGAGTAATAACAGGAAAACAGTCCAGAAAATCTGGTTGGAAGAAAATTTTAACGAGAAAATGGGGCAAATATATAAACTCTATCATACTAGAAATCCATCACTACCATCCCCTTCTCCTACACACAATATTCTCTAAAATCAGATACAACAATCATAAAAAAAATCATTATCAACAACATTCCCATCCATACAAACCAGACACACACCAGGCTCAACCTCCCTATCTTATCCCAGATGCAAAGCTGGGGACTTGATGCTTCAACCTACATCGCACTGCAGATGGCAGTGACGAAGATGAGAATTAAAGAAGGAAAGTCAGATATAGTAGCCGTAGCAGAGGTAAAGTTCGTGGAAATGATAACTTATGTTATTCACACAAAACGAATGAGATGATGGAGCACCTGGTCGGGAAGTGCTAGAAGGATGAAGAAAACTCCCTACCCAGACAACGAAGGGAGACCCACTGATACCTTCAGCCTTGCCTCAGAGAATTTTCCATCCTATCTGTTTCTGTGTCGCAACATTGCGTGCATCGCTCCTGAAGACATACGAGTGTGTGAAAGATCTAGAGCTGAAGATTTCAATCCCCATGTTGCTTTTATATACAATATATAAACAGGTATGAAGTTGTAATTAGGTTAGGTTTAAAGAAATGCTGACAGGCTTGACCTGGGTGTAGGCTGGGCAGCTGATGTGTATACTAAACCAGAGACTAAGGAATTGTTTATGTAATTTTGTTTATCAGCGATACTGTATTCTCGCTGATGAACAAGAGACATTACCAGTTTCTCAATTTCCCATCACCCAGGTGTCGCACATATGTCTCATTTATCAACTTGTCGTTATTATAAACTATAAGTAATCCTCACTTGACTGGTGATTCAGGTCTCATCTACATTCTCTTAGATATATTATCCAGTCATGAAAGGGAAGAAAGGGTAATGCTGATAGCTAACTGCCACACTAGCATAATTTCCTTCGTCAAAAGTAATCTGTTACTATGGAGCTGAACTCCTGTAAATTGTTTTCGCTTTATCTTCTTAGTGACAAAACAACTTCCGCCTCCCCCCCCCCAACCATCACTATCACCACCATCACCACCCCCACCATCACCCCATCACCATCCCCACCACTAACCACTACAAAGAGCCCTACACTCCCCACACCACCTCACCACCTCTCCCAAACCCCACAACACAACCCTCCACCCTCAAACCCTCCACACCCCTGCCCACCCCCTCTCCAACTCCTCCCCACCCCTCACCACCCTCACCACCTCCTCCCCACCTCCTCCCCACCTCCTCCCCACCTCCTCCCCACCTCCTCCCACCTCCTCCCCACCTCCTCCCCACCACCCTAAAACCTTTTCCCCACCTCCTCCCCACCTCCTCCCTACCTCTCCCCACCACTATTCAAGCGGCTCACACAATATTCATTGCTGCCTAAATCCTGTTGCAAAGAATTACTATTTATAAGCCCCTGATGAACACTAAATACGCATTTGGATAGCATAATTAATAGCCATTACAGTGGTCAACTAATCTGCTGATACGGCGCCACTGTAATCCTGTAATAGAGTAATTTGCATTAACAGCAGTTAGGGAAAAATGCGGCGCATTTGTATAGTTATATAATTTGTAACAGTAATAATGTAATCGTAAAAGAACTTAACGTTCAGTTAAATGGAGATGAGGGAACAAGAGGCGAGTGTGAGGGTTCATGCAGTGTTGCAAGTTGTTGTTGAAAACTGATGGATTTTACAAAGACTTTTGTTTTTGTGGAGATTTAGAAACAGTTTTTTTTTTTTGTATGTTTAGGACTAGCTTTTGTAACTTTAGAAAGACTGTATTTTTTTCTATGTTTAGAAAGACTGGTTTTTTTATGTTCAAACTGTTTTTGTATGTTTGGAAATATTGTTTTGTTTTTTTGTTTATACAAACTGGATTTTGAATGTTTAGAAAGATTGATTTTTGTATGTTCAGAAAGACTGGTTTTGTTGTTTAGAAAGACTGTTTTGTGTGTTTAAATAGACTAGTTTTTGTAAGTTTAGACAGACTGGTTTTTGCATGCTTAGAGGCTGCCAAAAAGACTGGCCTTTTTTATGTTAGGTAAAAGGACACATGCGTTTAGAAAAAATAGTTTTTGTCTTTGTATGATTTTAGAACGCTTTTGTGTGTGTTTGCAGTGATGATTGTCAGTTTTAGAAAGTTTGTTTAATAGTTTGTGTAATTTTATGAGTATTGTTTTTCTTATGAGATTTAAGGAATGTTTTTTGTTTGTGGAGTTTTACGAAAAAAAAAATTGTGTCTTTGTTGAATTGCAGGAAAGCTATTTAGTGCCTGGGAGTTTCGAAATGCTGTTTGTTTGTTTGTTATGGGCCAGTAGGCCTGCTGCAGTGTTCCTTCTTTCTTATGTTCTTATGTTGTTGCAAAACAGGCTTTTATTAGGACAACGTTTCGCTCTGTGTACAGCTTTATCAAGGCATAGCTTGAGCCAATACAGAGTGAAACGTTGTCTCAATACGAGCTTGCTCTGCAATGTGTGAAATTCCTTCAGGAAACACCGTCCCAACTTGGGTTTGAGTCACACAGAGACCAGTTCAGTGGCTCCACGTAAAAGTTGTAAATGGTGTGAAAGTACCGTTGGCCCTATGGCTGGGACTCGCAGGTTCTGAACCTATGATTGAAGTTTGATGATTCCGACGCTGTAGTTTGAGCTCAGTGATTCCGATCCTATGGATGGGGTTTCGCGATTCCGACTCTATAAGAACATCAGAAAGGAGAACCACTTACACTCAGCCCATTCATGTACTTGTCCAACATATTTTTTCAAGCTACGCAAAGTTCTCTCTTCAGTGACACTGTTCGGCAGTTTGTTCCACTCATCCACAACTCTATTACCAAAGCAGCGCTTTCCTAATTTTTTTCTAAACTTAAATTTGGCCAAATTGAACGAGTTGTTGCGAGTCATATCTTAGATATTTTCCGCTCGTTATTAATATTCACTTTATTCCTGTTTTTGTTTTTTTTGTCATTTGAACATTTCAATCAAATCCTCGCCAAACATGCTTGTGTAGCTATTTATTCAATCTTCTATGTCGTTTATGTATATTCTGAACAAAGTGCCCAAAGTGACCGTTTCTGACGCTTCCCCAGGATATTTTTTCCCCTCGTAGTTAATATGGCGCTACTTTCTTCAACAGACTCCTGTGTGGATCTTTACTGAAAGCCTTACTGAAGTCCTTGTTCACAATATCGAATTTATCATCATGATATACCATCTTCAGTGCCTCAGTAAAAGAGTTTGTAAACTTTTAAGGCAAGAACTTCCCTTTGAAAAACTGTGCTGAGACTCGCTGATCAATTTAAATCTATCAATGTGGCTTCGATCTGTTTCTTCGGTTACTGATTCCATAATTTTTTCCAAAATTGAGATCAGGTTGATTGGTCTGTAATTCGAAGCTTATTCACTTCTTTCCTAATATTATTCTTAATGCTAGACACATATACTAAAGTTATATTCTACATTTTCCTTCAGGATACTTTCATTAATCTAACTTATTTTCATCATAAAGTAGTAATTCAGTGTGTGATGTAATTTATAAAAAGTGTACATTAATTGACGAAAGCGATAAAGGTATATCATAATTTGCACCTGGAAAATTGGTCCCAGATCTGCACACACAAATCACTCCCTACGAAAGGAAGAGGCTCGGCACAAATGCGCTAAAATGAAAAGCAGGAATACAATGAGTACACAAAGAGATAACGCAAGTGTAATGTGACCAAGGCTTTCCAACGCTCTTTATTCATAAGAGAAATTACCAGCAGACTCCTAGATGTCTTTAAGAGGGAATTTGACAAGTTCGTTAAGTCAGTTCCTGATCAGCCGGACGGAGGTGCATGTGTTGGACTGCGTGCGGATAGCACTAACATCCTGGTTGATCAGAAAATAAGCCAGGAGGCCTGGTCTGGGACCGGACTGAGGGAGAACCAGTAACCCCCAGAATCGTTTTCGGATAACCTTCAGGTAACCCACTTCAACCTAACCTAACCCACTCCATCCTAACTTAAATAAGAATAAGAAATATTCTTCACCTGCTCTGTTCAGGTGATACTTTACTAGAGGAGGCATCGTGCCCTTACCCCTAGTGTAAGCAGCTTTCTTTGTATCCTCTCCATTAATAGTCTCAACATTTCCTCAAGTTGTCCTCTTCTAGTCCCTCTTCATCCCTTCATGGGGAAGGAGGGAGGCTGTTGACTTGGTACCGGTGAAGGGCTCGTGTTGCATTGAATTGGAGCTACCCACCTTTTCCTTTGATCGAACCTGATTGCTTCCCATTTGCTCCTGATGTAAGAAAGTATATATCTATTATATAGCAATACTTTCTTTCACGACGAGTGATTTCCGTGCAGAGTTGAAGGTTTCCTGGTTACGCTCAGGAACCTCCTCGCCAGACATGTCGTAGTTGTTTTTGTTTACTTTCAGTATTTGTGGTTAAATATACGTTTTATTATATAGGCTTTTGTGACTTATTTCAAAACAAATTAAATAATACTGTTGAGTTACAGGAAACGTTAAGAAACTTCTGGGAACTTCATAAGGTGTCCCGTAGCTTGGATGTTGGTGCACTCAGCTCAAACGCCGAGCGTCCGTGGTTCGATACCCGGTATGGTGGAAACATTGCGCGTGTTCCTTTATACCTGCTGTCCCTGTTCACCTAGCACCAAGTACGTACCTAGATGTTAGCCGACTAGTATGGGTCGCATCCTGGAGGATGGTGGTAGACCTCAGATAAGATAAGAGCTCCTAGCCTGTAAAACTGATGTGTAAAAAAAATAAAACTCTCATAGTAATGTGAAGAGAGGTTCCATATGGAGTAGGGCAGCAGCACGTTGCTGATGAATTACTAAGTTATTTCTCTGTGTTCCCTTCCTCCGTCCACTTAGACAATATGGGAAGCTGGGGTTGCTGTGAGAGCATTTTTATCTAGGGTTTCAAGTGTGATGCCTGGAGTGCCGTTCTAGACACGGATAACACCAGCGTGTCCGCAGATACCCCAGCCAGCTCCCTCACTGAAGGACAGAACTCCTACTGATAAACTTTGTCCCCAGCGACCTTATAGTCAGGCGAGACTCAGGCGGCCGCCTTTGGTTGGAACTCCCACTAGGGAGTCAGGTGTCCATGGCTCTTAGTCGCTCGCCAGGGCTGGAGGACGGATAATCTCGCCAATACAGAAGAATATTCCACACAAATGGAGGGACAGTGTTAGCACGAAGCACTCGTGAGGGACTGGGGTCTGGGTCCATGAGAGGACGAGGAGGAGGAGGTAGTGGTGAGAAAGAGTGGTATGGGTAAGAGAGGGACCTCAAGTGGATTCTTATGAGGTGTCGGTCTTCACTGAAAACTTGGAGCGGAAATAATAATAAAAAAATATCTGAGCCATGTTGGATTGCAGGGAGATGGGTTAAGAGTTAAGCTGAGAGGAACAGGAGGGCATCGAAGTGGGTTACATGTAGTCCCTTCCGTGGGTCACTGCCCCCGCGGTCACCTTGTTGTTGGTCTGATCAATTAAGCTGTTAGTGCCCGCCACTCGCACGCCAAGGTATGCACCACAGCCCGGCTGATCAGGGACTTATCGAGTTCCCTCTTGAGAACAACCAAAAGTAGTTAGTAATTCCCTGTATGTATGTATGTATATATATATATATATATATATATATATATATATATATATATATATATATATATATATATATATATATATGTATGAAGGAAGGCTAAGATATCTTGCACAGTCCACCAAGCCACTTGCTTTCATACATGGTGACGTCGGGTATGCAGATTTGTGATCAGTCCCTCCATAATTTTTGTGTGGTTAAGTGGTCCAGAGCGTCATGTATTTTCGCTCACCATGAGGCGGGCCAAAGCAGCATAGGTTCGACCCCTGGCTAGTGCAGTGTTGTTATATATTATGATGTATATTTTTCTCGCCTATATTTTGAGGAATACAGCTCAAGGGACTTCAAGGACTCACAGTGATTTAGGTGCTTGACTGAGTTTATATGGTCTGAGAGGGTTCTTTGTATATTGTCTTGAATGGGGCAGTTAGTATAGAGCAATATTCCATCCTAGAGAGAAATAGTGATCTGAAGAGTATCATCATTTAAATGGTACCTCTTATTTTAAAAGTTCCGGTTACCCAGCCTATCATTTTCCCTGTTATTGCCATGTTTTCCTTGATAATAGAGAAGATAGCCTCCAAAAGGCTGACCTACGACATGGAATACTACCTTGTCTTCACCTTGACTACCTGCGCAAGAAAGGCATCCTAGCACTTATTGCTACGAGGTATGTAAACAAGGCATTTGCCAGCCTATGGCATGATGACCTAATGATCAATGTGGCTGACCGACCTTTCCGACCTGGACTTTCTTGAGACTGATATAGCTCTTATTAACCAAGAGGGTCTTGCCTGAGCCTTATTTTAGTTAACATCTACGTCCGTGAATAACCTCCTCATACTTGAGTACAGAGAAACCATCATTTTCTGATTTGCTAATGATGTAATACATGTCGTGGCCTCCACCCTGTCCAGCAGAAACAGCAGACACGCGAAGGTGATTGAAAAGATGAATGATGATCTGAGAAGAACGGCCAAGCGAGAAAAGAAATGGAGAATCATCACCAACCCAGAAAAAAAAATGAACTCAACACTATCTACAAAACGCAAGAGGGTCACCACATAGAACGAAAGGAACACGTAAAGGACTTGGGAATAATTATGTCTGCTGATCTGTCTTTTAAAGACCATAACAAGACAAAGATCACAACAGCCAGGAAGATGACGGGGTGGGTATTGAAAACTTTCAAAACAAGGTAAATAATGCCGATGGTGACACTCTTCAAATCGCTAGTGCTCCCTCACTTAGAATACTGCTCTGTGCTGACGGCCCCGTTCAGGGCAGGGGAAATATCAGAGCTGGAACAAATTCAGAGATCGTTTACGGCTCACATTGAGCCATTCAAACATCTAAATTATTGGGAACGCCTTCAAGTCTTGAACCTGTACTCATTGGAGCGGAGGAGAGAGAGATACATGATAATATATACCTGGAAAGTACTTGAGGGCCTGGTCCCAAATCTGCACACTGCCATAAAAATAAACCCAGTAAAATAAACCCAGTGAGGAGCAGGGGTGCGGTGGGGACAATACGGGAGCACTGTATTAACATCCGGGGTCCCAGACTATTCAACATCTTACCAGAAGATATCAGAAACACGGCTGGAACCAGTGTAGAAGCCTTCAAGAGGAAACTGGACAATTATCTTCACCAGGGGCCAGATCAACCAGGCTGTGATGGATATGTGGGGCAGCGGGCCTCCAGCAGCAACAGCCTGGTTGACCAGGCAAGCACCAGACGAGCCTGGCCCATGGCCGGGCTCAGAGAGTAGATAAACTCTCGAAACTTTTCAAAGGTATATCAAAGGTATATAACAAGATAATGATACCACCGATACTAGAATATTCATGTGTACACCTACCATTTACACATAAAAACCAACATGCAGAAATTACAGCCCGTCCCAAAGAGGGCACTTCATTTTATCCCTGACACTCGGGTGAGAGACAAAGTTCTAATGGAGGATCATCTCGTTCTGCACGAGATCGACACAAGCACCATCAGAATCGACAATCTCAAGAAGTGCCAGCTGTATGGTATGGATGACGTCTACTTAAATGACAGAGAAAACAAATCCCACCTGATCAACACCACAGACTATTGATCGGTGAACCTTCCAGCAAAGAGTACGGCGTTACATTCACAAGGATGACTTCCCAAGGAGGTATTGCTCACTGGATAACACCTGAACTACTCTACGTACAAAATACACAAATTTATCGCTACTATGACACTCATAACACGTCAACACCATGAAGTTCACAGCCAGCAGAAGGCAGAACACCGTATATAGATAACCTACCAATGAGTGCTCATAAATCCATTATTATTATTTTAACTATTCAAAAGGTGTGAAGACAGTTCATTTACTAGTATGTTCTTCCATGCATGAACTGCATATTTCCAGTCCAGAGTTCTTTGTGATTTTGGCTTAAATAGCAACGCTCTTCTTGCCGAATAAGGCAAGCGAAAATTTGTGTATGCAATTAATTCGCAAAAATCATTCTGAACCTAACGAAAAAAATATATCATTTTGTTTGTTTATTATTAAATTATTGTAAATGAATTCTTGCTAATTGACCAGTTTTACCTATTCTACGACATATATATATATATATATATATATATATATATATATATATATATATATATATATATATATATATATATATATATGTAGTTTTGGCCCTGCCTAGTGGTGAGCGAAAATCACATGACGCCTTAACCCAATGGACCACACAATCCTACAAGAACCAAGCACCCAACCAAGCTAGGTGTGTTACTCTTGGTCCGAGGACATACGGTGGTGTGGGCTCCTCTAAGCTAATTTCATTCTTATCCCGTTTGGTGTACTAGTCTCCACAAGCAGTATATATATTGTGACCACGATATATACCCAGTATCAGCTGATGCTTTAAACCGCCACGCATTACCACTGTCTACTGACACTGCTGCATACTAACCACCACCACCACCACAACTACTGCTACCATAACCATCTACCAGCAGAACTACCATTTCGATCACCAGCATCATCACCACTAATACCTTCCCCCATTCTATGCGTGAGTGACACGAGAAGTGCATCAAGACCACTGAAGCAGATGCTATCCACCTCACGCTGTTCACCAGGACCCGAGATTTAGATTTTGCCACAGAAGTGGCTAGCTTATTCTGCACCTCATATCCATCCTGTGGACGGTAGCGCAAGAGCATATTGATACACAAAAGGCCTAGGAACTAGGCCCCAAAAGGGTTAACAGGAGAATATTTGGATTTATATCTACAGTTCACTTGTTACAAGCAAATTTATGAAATTTGCTTAATATATCCTGTATCTTATTTTCATTAATAAGATATCTTGACATATCACATAGGTCTATTTCTATATTCCTCAGTAAGTGGACAAGTAAGCACATAGCGTTCAAGAGAGTGACCATAGGGCTGGCCACATAATATGAATTATGTTTGATCATCATCTGTGTGTCTGCCCAACTGCCAAAAGTGCTTATAAAAAAACGTAAGCCTGGCCACTACAACATCAATCAGTCTGTTCACACTGCAAGTTGCTCCATAAACATACTTATCTACGTTCATGTTATCATAGTGGATTATAGATCTACTCAGGCTTCTAATTGCATTCCTGTAACATTCAGTTTCATTATTTACTTCTCTCCTAATATAATTCCAAATGCTAGACACAGATATACACCAAAGTTATATTCTGTATTCTCCTTCAGGTACTTTTATTGGCTAACGTATTAACTTTATCATGATGGAATCCATAACAATTGTACATTAATTCCTTTTTCCCGGATTTTTTTTAATATCTATATCTGGCTTCTCAAGGGTGGAGAAAGAGAGATGGTGGAAGCAAGGAAGCCAATGAAAGTGAGCGCGCTACCAAGAGAAACACACACACACACACACACTGAGAAAAAAGCTCCTGGGATTATATACAAGATTTTGAACTTTTGTACTTGTGATTTTCTACTGAGTCCGAGGAGTGGCAGCTCTACTGGGGATTGCATGTCTCCGCTGGCTCGTCCCTCAGCCAAGTGACTTACTGTGTGTGTTTTCTCCCAGGGGAGGAAGAGGGGAGACACGGACATGCGCGCGCACACACACACACACACACACACATACATACAGCAGGCCTAGTGTCTAATCGACATGTGCCTAGGACAAAATGGTAACTAACATACACATACACACACACACACACACACATACACACACACACACACACACACACACACATGCCCCGATGGCATGGTGGCTAGCGCTCTTGCTTCACGCACGGAGGGCCCGGGTTCAATTCCCGGCGGGGCCGAAACATTTCGAAGTGTTTCGTTACACACACACACAGACATACATACAACAGGCCTAGTGTCTAATCGACATGTGCCTAGGACAAAATGGTAACTAACACACACACAGTTGGAAGTTGAAGACTCAGATGAATCACAGGGATGTTAAGAAGTATTTCTTCAGTCACAGAGTTGTCAGGAAGTGGAATAGTCTGGGAAGTGATGTAGTGGAGGCAGGATTCATACATAGCTTAAAGGAGAGGTATGATAAAGCTCATGGAGCGGGTAGTGACCGAGTAGCGGCCAGTGAAGAGGCGGGGCCAGGAGCTGTGACTCGACCCCTGCAACCACAACTAGGTGAGTACAACTAGGTGAGTACACACACACACACAGGCCCTGATCCACCAGGAAGCCTGGTCATAGACCGGGCCGCAGGGACGTTGATCCCCGGAATGCCCTCCAGGTAGACTCCAGGTAAAGTTCTGACGAAGACAGGAAGAGAATGTTGGGGTACCTGGAGAGATTTCATGAGGAACTTGGGTTTATGACTGTCAGTCATGCTCCAAGAATCAGTCACAGTTCAACAATAGGCATACTTTATTTGGGATGGTATCGGGAATACAAACGAGTTGTAAATAAGATACAAAACAGATTACAGTAACTGGAAATTTCTATTCCACAGTAAGCTTTGTTAAATCTGGAAAGTCAGACTGCAACAGGCCTACGAACCCATGCCAGGCAACTCTAACTCACACCCAACAACATCCCTAGCATTTCGATCATGAAGAGAAAGATAATGGAATCTTCTGTTAAAAAACACGAGAGTAATGCATCGTGAGTCCTTGACTCACGATGCACAATCTTAGACAAGAGTGTTTCACTGGATTGCTTCTTATTCAGTGTTTCACTCCATCAATTATTAGTTTTTGAACATGCCAGAATTAGGCTAGCGTTTCCCAGCCCAGGAACGTCTCACTCATCACCCAAGCTAACTTCCATCACGTTAAAATAATAGCCACATTTTCTCCTTTCATCTTTTCTATATTTCTTCCTTTTTTTCATTTTTCTGCCTAGTGTGTTCTGTCCTTCAGTTTCCCTCCCTCCCTGTATTTTTGGTCCCACCCCTTGTGTGCCTTTAGCTCTCCTGCAGTGCCCCTTGTGTGCCCTTAGCTCTCCTACAGTCAGTGTTCCTTTTTCTTGTCCTTAGACTGTACCCACTTCTACTTGTACTACGACTATCACTCCTTTACTATTATTTCTGCTTATATCTTCTACCTTTACTATTACTACTACTACTATTGCCTCCCTTCACTCCCCTTTCTCTCTCTTGTGGCACAAACTACTGCCCCTTCTACTTCTTCTTCCATAGCCATCATTGCCACTTCCACTACTTCTCTTTCCTCCTCTCTTTCTGCCGTCACTGTTCTCCTCGCCTATATATACTGGCTCACTCACTCTCTTCATAAGCTTTTCTCTCTCCTGTGTGGGGGTTATTTGTGTATTAGCTGAAGATGCTATATGCTCGGCGTCTGCAGTCTCTAATGAAGTGATGAGAAAAGTGAAGCTTAGAAAATACTTGTTCGATGAAAGAGCATTCTTGCTCAAGGAAGATTCTGAGGCACCAAGGAAGAAGCTTATGATTACGCCACGTTTAGTTTTGGTGTTGTGGTGAGAGTAGAAGTGGACAAGATCGTGCTGGTTGGTCGGTTTTCCCTAAACTTTAGAACGAAGCTTTTACAACAGAGCTGAACCCATTGCCAGGAAATTTCTTAAAACGTTGTTCTAAACAGCAAAAAACCTACTGGCCCATGCCGGGTAGGTCTTTCTCAGAACAAACCTCTTCTCAGCAATCAACTCTCTCCATCTGAGCCGTCGCGTCACTATGCTCTCCATATATATACTCACGTAGTCTGCTCAGGTAGATTTGTTTGTGACTTGATAAAGCCCACTGTGTGGGCGAAACGTTGTCAATAAAGAATCACATTATATTGCATGCGAGTCTACTTTTCCATCGTGACGGTATTGTACAGCATTTACCTCCATTTTATGTTAAAAAAACATAATATAGCAAAACAATACAACAACCCTCCCTCCCAAGAAAGAAGAAAACATTATAAAAAACATAGGAAGCTTGGTGGCCAAGTTGGATCATCGGGAGGTCAAGTGTGTTGAGTCACCAGGTCAAGTGTGTTGAGTCACCAGGTCAAGTGTGTTGGGTCACCAGGTCAAGTCTCCCTGCAATACTTCTAACCTATATTTTTATTGTCATTCAGACTGATGTTATTTGCGTGTAATTACTCATACACAATCATCTCACACTAGTTTTGATATATGTTGTTACTACTCTGAGATATAAGGCCACAATGTGGCATAGAAAAATTAAGAGTTTGCGGCTACTGTCAACGTCAGAGTTAGTTGTGGGTTACCAGACCCAGCCTCCTGGAGGTCAGTGGTTTGTCTTTAAGGTCCACTCACCAGTTACTCTATGAGGAGTTCCTGAAATATAATTGAGTCTTCTGAACGGCGTCAGTACGTAACGATGTGTCACTGAGTCTTAAATAACATTGAGGGATGTCACTGAGTTTTAGATAACGATGACTGATGTCATTGAGTCTTAGAAAGTGATGTGTGAGTCTTTGATAACGATGCGTGATTTCAGGCTGTGACGAATATGTGGGGCAGCGGGCCTCCAGCAGCAACAGCCTGGTTGACCAGGCAAGCACCAGACGAGCCTGGGCCATGGCCGGGCTCAGAGAAACTCTCGAAACTCTTCAAAGGCAAAGGTGTGATGTCACTAATGTTTGAACAGATCAAAGCTTCACTATACGTAAAGCTCTGTAAACATAAGTTATTAAATAATAATAAATTCATTTTTCAACAAGTACTGTACAAGTACAGACCAAGCTGACGTTACTAACATACACCCAGGTACCTACTTACTGCTAGGTGAACAGGAACACCAGGTGTAAGGAAACGTTCGCATGGATAGATCTCCGCATTATATATAATTATTAGTAGTAGTAGTAGTACTAGTTTGTCATGTTCATGTGTCCAGGAGTCCATCTGTGTCCCCTCAGACATTCTCCCTTCCCCACTTCCTATCCTACACTCATTAATCTTCCATCTAAGTCTTCTCCAGGTTCATGTGTCCAGGAGTCCATCTGTGTCCCCTCAGATATTCCCCACTTCCTCTCCTACACTCAGTGATCTTCCATCTAAGTCTTTCCCAGGTCCAGGAGTTCATCTGTGTCCCCTCAGATATTCTCCCTTCCCCACTTCCTCTCCTACACTCAGTGATCTTCCATCTAAGTCTTTCCCAGGTCCAGGAGTCCATCTGTGTCCCCTCAGATATTCTCCCTTCCCCACTTCCTATCCTACACTCAGTAATCTTCTTTCTAAGTCTTCTCCAGGTTCATGTGTCCAGGAGTCCACCTGTGTCCCCTCAGATATTCTCCCTTCCCCACTTCCTATCCTACACTCCAGGTTCATGTGTCCAGGAGTCCATCTGTGTCCCCTCAGATATTCTCCCTTCCCTACTTCCCCAGATTCATGTGTCCCTTCCCCACTTCCTATCCTACACTCAGTAATTTCAGCTCTTGCATCTAAGCCATCCCCAGGTTCAGGTGTCCAGGAATCCATCCGTGGGCCCCCGGATGTCTTCCCTTCCCCTGAAGTTCTGGAAACTCTCTTCGTATTTTTGATGCCTCACCCAGTCCCACCCCCAAGTCCCACCCCCCCCAGTCCCGTGGTTCCAAGTGTTCATCCATACACCCTTCACCACTTCCCCGATGTCAGCAAGTCCAACCCCAGGTCCGTGGTTTCAGGTACACACCCTTCACCACTTATCTGAGGTCAGCAGTCCCACCCCAGGTCAGTGGGTCCAGGTATACACCCTTCACCACTTCCCTGAGGTCAGCAAGTCCCACCCCAGGTCAGTGGGTCCAGGTATACACCCTTCACCACTTCCCTGAGGCCAGCAAGTCCCACCCCAGGTCAGTGGGTCCAGGTATACACCTTTCACAACTTCCCTGAGGTCAGCAAGTCCCAACCCCAGGTCCGTGGTTCCAAGTGTTCATCCATACACCCTTCACCACTTCCCTGAAGTCAGCAGTCCCACCCCAGGTCCATGGTTCCAAGTGTTCATCCATACACCCTTCTCCACTTCCCTGAGGTCAGCGTTTTAGCCACCCTTGAAGCACTGTCCATATATGATATTACTACACAAGTGTATTAATATCAGTATAGAGTAGATGTTATTACAGAGGAGGACACGCAGAAAATCTGCGCTCTGTAATAACATCCACCTGGACAGACCCGAACGTCGACTACCTGAGACAAGAGAGATCTCTGTCCCAGTTAGCCCACCAAGGAGTGGCCACTAAGTTAAAAATTTGAACATATATTTATATTTAATATTGTACCTACGTCAATTATTATATTGTTCAATTATTTAGTTGTATAAGTGTATTTGTGAACGTTTTTATGTACGTAAATTAGTGTCGGTGTGTGAACCTTTGTGTTCCCTGCACGATAACTGTAATTAATTGTTATCAATTACCGTTTTTTTCTTGTTATTGATCTTTTATATTTGCATTTTACGCTAAGGTTCTCAAGCGTGCACTCTTCTGTACACTAAATTCTGTATTTCCACATACAAATCCTACACAATCACACACAAAGATGCACGAATAAAGCAACATACACACACAAACATAATCATCTGTATCAAACATACACATACATTTATTCAACAATGTATATTATCCTCTCCTTTCAATATTACTAATATGTAAACATAAATACACACGCACCCATAATTCACACTTCCTCTACACACACACACACACACACACACACGTACACATATGTAAGTCAGGTGTACAAACACGGACACACCTTCAGGAGACAGTGTCGGGTCATCATCTGGAAAAGACTGGTGTCAGGACGTAGTTCCTGGTGATAATATTATCATAGTTATTATCAACCTTTTGTGTTTCCCAGTGACTAGTTAATGATGCTGGACCCACTGTAAAGTTCTCATAAGTCTCAGTCTCCTATGTCCGGCTTATTTATCTATGTATTAATGTACAATTTTTAAATGTATACAAGTATTTATGAATATTTGAGCATCTCTATACATATGAATATACATATATGATGGTCACGGTTTCGAGACATATTTGCTGATTATGTAGACAAAATGAAGGATGATGCAGAGAAGGTCCCTAGTGAGAGTAATTAATGAGTTGTGTGAACGAAAGCCTGTAATTGTTTTACATGATGGTAGGATTGCTGGTGTATTTTTTCTGTCTCATAAACATGCAAGATTTCAGGTACGTCTTGCTACTTCTACTTACACTTAGGTCACACTACACATTCATGTACAATCATATATATACACACCCCTCTGGGTTTTCTTCTATTTTCTTACTAGTTCTTGTTCTTATTTCCTCTTATCTCCATGGGGAAGTGGAACAGAATTCTTCCTCCGTAAGCCATGCGTGTCGTAAGAGGCGACTAAAATGCCGGGAGCAAGGGGCTAGTAACCCCTTCTCCTGTATATATTACTAAATGTAAAAGGAGAAACTTTCGTTTTTTCCTTTTGGGACACCCTGCCTCGGTGGGAAACGGCCGACGTGTTATATATATATATATATATATATATATATATATATATATATATATATATATATATATATATATATATATATATATATATATATATATATATATATATATATATATATATATATATATATATAATGTCGTGCCGATTAGTTAAAACTGGTCAATTAGCAAGAACTCATCTAAAATTAAGTCCTTTCTAAAATTTTCTGTTATACGTTTAAAGATATATTTTTTTCATTTATGTTAATGTAAGAATTTATAATTTTGCACCAAGAGAAACTTTCAAAACCTACGTAACCTTATTACAACAAGCGCAATTTAATTTAGCCTAACCCAACTAAATATATGTTAGATACGTTAACATTAATTTAATAATAAACAAACACAATGAAATATATTTTTTTCGTTATGTTCAGAATGATTTTGGCGAAATTATTGCATACACAAATTTTCACTTGTCTTATATGGCAAGGTGAGCGTTGCTATTTAAGCCAAAATAGCAAGTTTTACCTAATCGGCACGACATATATATATATATGCCTAAGTGGCTATCATCACCAAGAACAACATTAATGTTCACTATGATGAACGCAACCAAGAACAATACTGGTGTTCACATTTACATTAACAGTCAGTGTTGTACATGAACAACACCGACATGAACAACACTGACATGAACAACACTGACATGAACAACACTGACTTGAACAACACCGATATGAACAACACCGACATGAACAACACCGACATGAACAACACCGACATGAACAACACCGATATGAACAACACTTGTACATAAAATGTAATTCTGGTGAGTGATAACAAACAAGTACTCGGACAAGATGGTAAATTTGTCATCTAATTACTTAATAAAATATTTTTTTTCAGTGGTTGATTCATAGCTCCTGGTCCCTCTTCATAACTTCATTTTTATCGATTTTGTTGATTTCTGGTCTACAGGAACCGATCATATCCATTCTTGAAGCTGTGTATATTGTTTGCCTCCACCACCACCTAGTACAGTCCACTTACCTCCCTAAGACTGGAAAAGTAATTATATATTCTAGTACACAAGTGATATCACAATATACAAAACAACCACTGTGAAAAATCGCCTTAGATATCAGGAATGCCCTTGCAAGTTCACTATTTTCTCTCATTGATTGTTTTGTATATTCTGGTATGTTAATGGTAGAGTAACTTAACAAAACATAACAACTTTAACATAAGATAAAAAAAAAGAAAGCTTGGTGGGCAGGTTGGGTCACCGGGAGATAAAGTAGGTCAGGTCACCAGGTCAAGTCTACCTGGAAGGTTGGGTCACCGGGAGATAAAGTAGGTCAGGTCACCAGGTCAAGTCTACCTGGAATTGTTTTGACTTGTAATTTTTTGTTTTATTGTGTTTATAGTTTCATTCAGGTGAATCACAACTGTTTTGAGTTAACACAATTAATTCAAAACAGTTGTGATCTCCCTTCATACCACTACTTCCTCTTTCATACACACTACTTCCTCTTTTCATATCTTCATACACTACTTCCTCTTTCATACACACTATTCTTTCTCCTTTCCTTTTCATACACACTACTTCCTCTTTCATACACACTACTTCCTTTCATACACACTACTTCCTCTTTCATACACACTACTTCCTCTTTCATACACACTACTTCCTCTTTCATACACACTACTTCCTCTTTCATACACACTACTTCCTCTTTCATACACACTACTTCCTCTTTCATACACACTACTTCCTCTTTCATACACACTACTTCCTCTTTCATACACACTACTTCCTCTTTCATACACACTACTTCCTCTTTCATACACACTACTTCCTCTTTCATACACACTACTTCCTCTTTCATACACACTACTTCCTCTTTCATACACACTACTTTCTTTTCATACACACTACTTCCTCTTTCATACACACTATCTTCCTTTTTTCTCCCTACTTCTCTTTCATACACACTACTTCCTCTTTCATACACACTACTTCCCTTTCATACACACTACTTCCTCTTTCATACACACTACTTCCTCTTTCATACACACTACTTCCTCTTTCCCATACACACTACTTCCTCTTTCATACACACTACTTCCTCTTTCATACACACTACTTCCTCTTTCATACACACTACTTCCTCTTTCATACACACTACTTCCTTTTTCATACACACTACTTCCTCTTTCATACACGCTACTTCCTCTTTCATACACGCTACTTCCTCTTTCATACACACTACTTCCTCTTTCATACACACTACTTCCTCTTTCATACACACTACTTCCTCTTTCATACACACTACTTCCTCTTTCACACACACACACTAGTTCCTCTTTCATACACACACACACACTACTTCCTCTTTCATACACACTACTTCCTCTTTCATACACACTACTTCCTCTTTCACACATACACACTAGTTCCTCTTTCATACACACACACACACACACTACTTCCTCTTTCACATACACACACACACACACTAGTTCCTCTTTCACATACACACACACACACACACACACACACTACTTCCTCTTTCACATACACACACACACACACACACACACACACACACACTAGTTCCTCTTTCATACACACACTTAACCAGCGATCCAACAAGAATCACGCACCCAGCAGAGCTAGGAGTTGTTCATGATTCAAGGACACTCTTGGTAGTGGTAAGCTCAAGGCTAATTTCAACCACCTCCCTTGAACATTGTTCTGTCTCTTGAGGCGGGAGAATGTGTAGCAGGATCTAATCCCGGATGGCCACAGTTTGGTAAATGTTTCAATACCACTTGTTTCGTGGTTTCATTACTATATAAACTGCTTGTAGAGGCTGGGATTCAAACGGGAGGTGGTTGAAATTAGCCTTGAGCTTACCACTACCACGAGTGTCCTCGGATCATGAACAACACCTAGCTCTGCTGGGTGCATGATTCATGTAGGATCGCTGGTTAAGTGGTTAAGGCGATGTGAACATTGTTCTGTCTCGTGAGGCGAGAGAATGTGTCGCAGGATCTAATCCCGGCTGGCCGCAGTTTGGTAAATGATTCAGTACCACTTGTTTCGTGGTTTCATTACTAATATATATATATATATATATATATATATATATATATATATATATATATATATAATGTGTGTGAGTATATGTGTGTATACTCACCTATTTGTACTCACCTATTTGTGGTTGCAGGGGTCGATCCATAGCTCCTGGCCCCGTCTCTTCACTGATCACTACTAGGTCCTCTCTCCCCTTGCTCCATGAGCTTTATCATACCTCGTCTTGAAGCTATGTATGGTTCCTGCCTCCACTTCATCACTTGCCAGACTATTCCACTTCCTAATAACTCTGACTAAAGAAACACTTCCTAACATATCTTTGACTCATCTGAGTCTTCAACTTCCAATTGTGACCCCTTGTTTCTGTGTCCCATCTCTGGAACATCCTGTCTCTGGCCACCTTGTCAATTCCTCGCAGTATTTTGTATGTCGCTATCATGTCTCCCTAACCCTCCTGTCGTCAGGCCGATTTCCCTTAACCTTTCTTCATAGGACAGTTCCCTTAAAGGCTCTGGAACTAGCCTTGTTGCATACCTTTGCATTTTCTCCAATTTCCTGACGTGCTTTACCAGGTGTGGGTTCCAAACTGGTGCTGCATACTCCAGTATGGGCCTGACGTACACGGTGTACAGAATCTTGAACGATTCCTTACTGAGGTATCGGAACTCTATTCTCAGGTTTGCCAGGCGCCCATATGCTGCAGCAGTTACCAGGAGATGTGGTTTAGTAATATTCTCATCCCAAGATCCTTTTCCTTGAGTGAGGTTTGCAGTCTTTGGCCACCTAGCCTATATACTCTGTCTGCGGTCTTCTTTGCTCTTCCCCGATCTTTATGAGTTTTCATTTGGCGGTGTTAAATTCGAGGAACCAGTTGCTGGACCAAGATTCCAGCCTGTCCAGGTCTCTTTGTAGTCCTGCCTGATCCTCATCCGATTTAATTCTCCTCATGTGTGTGTGCGCGCGTGTGCGTGTGTGCGTGTGCGTGTGTGTGTGTACTCACCTATTTGTGGTTGCAGGGGTCGAGACTCAGCTCCTGGCCCCGCCTCTTCGCTGTCCGCTACTGGGTCTCTGCTCTCCCTGCTCCATGAGCTTTATCATACCTCGTCTTAAAACTATATGTGGTTCCTGCCTCCACTATATCTTTCTCTAGACTATTCCACTTCCTAACTACTCTGTGGCTGAAGAAATGCTTAATAACATCCCTTTGACTCATCTGAGTCTTCAGCTTCCAGTTGTGTCCCCTTGTTTCCGTGTTTCCTCTCTGGAACATCCTGTCACTGTCTACCTTGTCGATTCCCCGCAGTATTTTGTATGTCATTATCATGTCTCCTCTGACCCTTCTTTCCTCCAGTTTTGTTAGTCCTATTTCCCTCAACCTTTCTTCATAGGACAGACCCCTGAGTTGTGGAACTAACCTTGTCGCAAACCTTTGCACTTTCTCTAGTTTCTTTACGTGCTTGACCAGGTGTGGGTTCTGTGTGTGTGTGAAAAATTAACTATGATTCTCTAAAAGAATTTTTTGGAAAAGTTTCATTTTAAGGAGAGTTTGGCTTATTCGGCAAGTTTTGTTTATTAGGTACAAGAGGGCAGTGCCATAGAAAAACTGGTAATCAGCAGAAGAATGGGTTCATAAACGACAACCTGCATGGCTTTTAAGGTGGTTAATTCCATTTCACAAATTTGTTTGCATTCTATGACATAGTAATAGAATTTAGGCAAGAAAAGGTAAGGTGGGTGGACTGCATATTCCTGGAGTGTAAG
The DNA here is from genome assembly GCA_009830355.1 of Cherax destructor. Taxonomy (NCBI): domain Eukaryota; kingdom Metazoa; phylum Arthropoda; class Malacostraca; order Decapoda; family Parastacidae; genus Cherax; species Cherax destructor. Next base: position 391,058 of record WNWK01000341.1, on the reverse strand, counting down.
AAGGCATTTTACACAGTACTTCACAAAAGACTGAGGTGAAATCTATGTGAAACGACAGGAATAACAGTAAAGGCGCAACAGTACCTTTACTGTTATTTACAGAAGGAATGCCTGGAAGGAGGCATCAAAATGGTCTAGTTTGACATGTGGGATTCAGAAAGGTACTGGTAATGAGTCTCTCAACCTGGAGTTGATGTTCATTCCATCAATCTTGATGGAAGCACAGCATATGAGCAGAAAATTGGCATATATACTGCAGACAGATGAGGTGAAGCAATGGCAGGCGGACTCACCAGTAGTAACAGTAGGTCGTGTCTATAGATTAGGCAGCTTGAAAGAATTCCCAGCATCAAGATCCTAAGATGATGCTTTGCTTGACAGAATTTATATAAATGGTTTAAAAAACCGACAAGTTGATAAATGAGACACTTGTGCAACACTTGTGCAACACTTGTGCAACACTTGGGTATCTTCATTCTGGAAACGTTTCGCCAGCCAGTGGCTTCTTGAGTCCAGTACATGTGTCTGCACTATATAAGTCCATTCTCCGCACATATGCTGTACTTTTACCAAGATTGATGGACTGAACACATCGACTGATTACCTCCAACTCCTCATCCTTCATCGTTCTTCTCTGTATTGGACTGACGTAGTCACCAGCAGACGAACATTTCCAGATTAAACCTACCCAAAAGTCTCATTTTTAAATTTCATGCTTTTCTAAAATCATTAATACACACACAACAACAATAATAATAATAATAATAATAATAATAATAATAATAATAATAATAATTATAATTATAACAGTTACGGTAATCATTAATAGCTGTAACGACTCGTATTTACTCTTTGTTGTTCGTCTATCTAATGATTGATGAAATGAATTCAGCTCTTTAATGACCTATTCATAAAAAAAATATTCATAAAATGTTTACTGAACACTAATTAATTTCAGAAAACAAGCCTTAATTTTGCCCATTGTTACCACTACGTATAATGTAGAATGACCACTTACTAATAATCCTTGACAGGGTAACAAGTCCCTTTCACTTTCCAAATGTCATTTTAAACCATAATAACCAAACGTCTCTTTCCTTACATGAGTACTAGGACAATTTAATGTGTGGTCATGTGAAATTTAGTGCTCCTGACCCAACCTAACCTAGTGCCTTGCAGCACAACTCATGTTTTGAAGTGTGTTGTTTGAAGTGCGCTCTGACGTGTCATATCACTCATCACTCTCCGTAATAAAAAGTAAATATATGCATCGGATCACCCAAGAACAAATTATGTAACCTGAAATAAAATGCGTCGAGAACAAACGCACAATACAAACAAATACTGTCACAACGAGTTAAAGTGACTCATATCACTTAAATCCGCCACTAAAATCATCAGCTGCGAAAGACTTGTAAAAACTGTCTCTACTAACGATTGGCCGTTCGTCCGTTAGGCCTAGGTGTCTGACACTGTAGACCTCTACTACTGTGTTGTGCGAGAATCGTATCTAACATTTGAAAGCACTTCTTACAAACTTCAATATTAATCAGTTGAATTTTCTTGAACTGTAAGTTTATATAATTCCTCGCACTCCATTTCTCTCACTCTGAGAAATCTCTCGACTCGGCAGTTTATGACGTTTTTTAATTTAACCTCAGTTTTCTTTCATCTCAGTTTCCAGTTTACCAGAGAGTCTTAATATCTTTCTTAAAATCTGAGAAAAGTACATTCCTAGTTCCAATTTTCAAGCCGTTAATGTTCCAGTAATTTCACAGTCTACCTACCTGGAGTCTACCTGGAGGGTATTCCGGGGATCAACGTCCCTGCGGCCCGGTCCATAACCCAGGCCTCCTGGCGGATCAGGGCCTGATCAACGAGGCTGTTACTGCTGGCCGCACGCAGTCCAACGTACGAACCACAGCCCGGCTGATCCGGCACCGACTTTAGGTATCTGTCCAGCTCCCTCTTGAAGACAACCAGGGGTCTACTGGTAATGCCCCTTATGGCTGGTGGGAGGCTGTTGAACAGTCTTGGGCCCCGGACACTTATTGCGTTTTCTCTTAGTGTACCAGTGACGCCCTTACTTTTCACTGGGGGTATGTTGCACCCCCTGCCAAGTCTTTTGCTTTCGTAGGGAGTGATTTCTGTGTGCATATTGGGAACCAGTCCCTCCAGAATCTTCCAGGTGTATATTATGATACATCTCTCTCGCCTGCGCTCCAGCGAGTACAAGTCAAGTGCTTCCAGACGTTCCCAGTAGTTAAGGTGTTTGATAGAACTTATACGTGCAGTAAAGGTTCTCTGTATATTCTCTAGATCTGCAATTTCACCTGCCTTGAATGGGAATGTTAATGTACAGCAGTATTCCAGCCTAGAGAGAATAAGTGATTTAAAAAACGATCATCATTGGCTTAGCATCTCTTGTCTTGAATGTTCTCATTATCCATCCTGTCAGTTTCCATTGTTCTTTTCTCAACAGAAGAGAGGAAGCTCTCTGAGGGCAGTCATAATACAGTACTTCAGCTTTCTCAACACTATTGCAATTATTATTAATATTATTATTATTATATTTTAATTATTATTAGTGTTATTATTATTATTATTATTATTAGTATTATTATTCCTAAGGAAGTGATAAATAACTGTAGGGATCATACAACGCCTGTTCAACCAGGCTTGTTACTGCTGGCAGCACGTAGTCTAACATACGAACCAAAGTCCGGCTGGTCGGGTCGGTAGCTTCCTAATTTTCTCCCTTATTGCCTTAGTTTGTGGGAGGAAGTAGGGGACAATGGGGTAAGTAGAGAGTAAGAGAGAGAGAGAGAGAGAGAGAGAGAGAGAGAGAGAGAGAGAGAGAGAGAGAGAGAGAGAGAGAGAGAGAGAGAGGGAGAGAGAGAGAGGGAGAGAGAGAGAGCAAAGGGAAAGGTTTAAGCATTAACGGGCTGAGAGTGGCGCCGGGGAGTGGGTAATCACATAAATGAGGACTGACACCTCGGGTCCAAAACAGGCACCAATCCCTCTCTGTCTATGGCACTCTTCCTTGCCACAACTTGAAGTTTTACCCATTACTATATTTCAAGAACTTTTTTTAGCCTTTTTCTAATCTTTTCAACATATCACTACAAACTAGCATAGTGCCAGATAAGTGGAAAATAGCAAATGTAATTCCTATTTTCAAAGCAGATGACAGGTCCTTAGCTTCGAACTATAAAACAATAAGCCTAACCTCCATAGTGGGAAAATTTATGGAACCAATAATTGCCGAGGCAATTCGTAGCCATCTTGAAAGGTATAAGTTGATTAATGAATCTCAGCACTGTTTTACAAAAAGACGTTCCTGTCTTACGAATTTATTAAGGTAGGAGGAGGTAGCTCATGGTAATGAATATGATATTGTGTATATGGACTTCAGTAAGGCTTTTGATAGAGTTCCACATCAGAGGCTGTTGAGAAAACTTAAGGCACACGGAAGAGAAGAAATTTTTTCCTGAGTAGAGGCATGGTTGACAGATAGGCAGCAGAGAGTTTGCATAAATGGGGAGAAATCAGTGGGGAAGCGTCACGAGCGGTGTTCCACAGGGATCAGTGTTGGGCTCCTTGTTGTTCACAATCTACATAATCGACATAGATGAGGGAATAAAAAGCGACATAGGCAAGTTTGCCGATGACACCAAAACAGACTGTCGAATTCATTCTGACGAGGACATTAGAGCACTCCAGAAAGATTTAAATAGACTGATGCAGTGGTCGGAAAAGTGGCAGATGCAGTTTAATATAGACAAATGCAAAGTTCTAAACATTGGACAGGAAAATAACCATGCCACATAAAAACTAAATAATGTAGATTTTAATATTACTGATTGCGAAAAGGATTTGGGAGTTCTGGTTTGCAGTAATCTAAAACCAAGACTACAGTGTATAAGTGTTCCCAATACAGCGAACCGAAACCTTTCCTTCATATAAATAATAGAAGTCCTCAGGTTGTTCTTCAACTCTATATCCCTGGTTAGGCCTCATTTAGATTATACTGCACAGTTTTGGTCACCGTATTACAGAATGAATATAAATGCACTGGGAAACATACAAAGGAGGATGACAAAGTTGATCCCATGTATCAGAAATCTTCCCTATGAGGATAGACTGAGGCCCTGAATCTGCACTCTCTAGAAAAGCGTAGAATTATGGAGGATATGATTGAGATGTATAAATGGAAAACAGGAATAAATGAAGGGAATGTAAACAGCGTACTAAAAATATCTAGCCAAGACAAGACAAGACTCACAGCAATGGTATTAAGTTGGAAAAATTCAGATTCATAGAAGCTAAAACGTCGTGAAGTTTTAAAATTAGATTAGATAAATACTTGAGTGGGTGTGGGTGGGTGGGTGTGAGTTGGAACTGACTAGCTTGTACTAATAGGTATGATGCCGTGCTGCATCCTTAAGTGGATGTGACCTAACCTGACTAGGTTGGGTCATTGGCTTAAGCCTGTAGGAGACTTGGACCTGCCTCGCATGGGCCAGTAGGCGTGCTGCAGTGTTCCTTCTTTCTTATGTTCTTATTTAATTTTTATCTGCTTTAGGAGATATTTCGAATATATCTTTAAAAAATTCATTATTTTGGTGAAAATACCTTCCTATTTATTTTCATCATTAAAAAATGCAGAATAACTTTCTAGATTATGAGAACGATGTTTTTATTTCATACAAAGGCTTACTAGCATTTTTTCAATAATTATAAATGTATGTAATCAATATCGTTCATACAAGTGAGAGTGTGTGTACTCATCTAATTCACCTAATTGTGGTTGTAGGGGTCGATTCATAGCCCCTGACCCCGCCTCTTCACTGGTCGCTACTAGATGCACTCTCTCAATGCTCCATGAACTTTATTGTACCTCTTCTTAAAGCTATGTGTGGATCCTGCCTTGACTACTTAACTCTCCAAATTGTTCCACTTCCTGATAGTTCTATGGCTGAAGAAATACTTCCTAACATCCCTATGACTCACCTGAGTTTTCAACTTCCAGTTGTGTCTCCTTGTTCCTGTGTCCCATCTCTGAAACATTTGGCCCTGTCCACCTTGCCAATTCCTCTCAGAATTTTATACGTTGTTATCATGTCTTCCCTATCCCTCTACTGTCTTCAGGTTGAATTCCCTTAACCTCTCATCAAAGGACATACACCCTAGCTCTGGAACTAGTCTTGTTGCAGACTTTTGACTTCTATAACTTCTTGACATGCTTAACAAGGTGTGGGTTCCATACTGGTGCTGCATATTCTAATATGCCTGCTGTACACGGTTTACAGTGTCGTGAATGACTTCTTATTTAGATGTCAAAACGTTATTCTTAGGTTTGCCAGGCGCCCGTATGCTGCAGCAGTTATGTGGTTGATGTGCGCCTCAAGGGATGTGCTCGATATGATGCTCACCCAAAGATCCTTTTCCCAGTGTGAGGTTTGCAGTCTTTGATCCTCGAATATGTACTCCTTCCCCAAGCTTCATGACGTTGCACTTGGTGAGGTTAAACTTCAGTAGCCATTTGTCGGACCAGGTTTGCAACTTGTAGTCTTACCTGATCCTCGTCTGCTTGAATTCTCTGCATTAGTTTCACGTCGTCTGCAAACAGCTACATCTCTAAATCTATTCTTTACGTATGTCATTCACACATACTAGAAACAGCACTGACCCTAATGTCAGTACTGTGTACTACTGTGTACTCATACCAACTGTTACTGATTCACCACCTCTCTACGTGATCACTGACCGTTACTGAGTCATTGTGCTGACCTAGCATGACATCATGAACTCTTAAAATCCATGCCCTCCAGGCACTGGGCATCGCAGTTCAAGGCAGGGTATAGAGACAGACAGGTCAGGCCTGGCACTCTCCTTATTTTACCCCTAATTATAAGTTACCAGCCATGCTTTGTGTGTGTTTATTACCAAATTCATCAATCGAACCCCACACGACAATTGGTGCCAGCGGTTTGCTGTACTTTGGGTATTTCAGCCGAGGTAAGAGGAATTTTGTCTCAAGGCAGCCGGGTCATGGAGTGAGTGCCGCGGCATCCCAAGCCAGCCCACCACCTCTACACTCGCTACACCTTCCTCTACCCACCAAAGCCAGCTCCTACAGTCATCTGTGAAGTTCTCTGGTTAGTTCATGCTTTAATTGCTTTAACCTTCGAGGAGTTGATCCGGGATTTGCAATTAAGCTAGCCAGTTCAGCCAGTCTTGGGAAGAGCGTCAGTTAATCATCCAGCCTGCCTCATCAGTCATCCAGTCTGCTTCTCCATGCTGTGTGCATAGTTACAAGCATTCAAGTCCGCTAGTCGAGGGCTTAAGCCAGCCGTTTCTCCAGCCAATCCAGAAGTAAGCCAAGCAAGTTCCTCTTTTGGTGTCTCCAATATCGCTTTGTGCTACCAGTTGGATGCTGGTGAGAGTGGTATTCGCCGTCCCTGTGGCATATTGGGGCTTAGCAAGCCACCTGGGATACCTCTCGTACCTCAATTAATAGAAAACAATAAGTGATACTAAACGGAGAAGTATTTGAGAGGCTACTTGTAAAAATCGGAGTTCCTTAGTGTGAGGGAAAAGTAGTTGTAAATAAGGTAACGGTTGTTCAGTCAGCCGGGAGCATTATTAAGGAGTTACAGCCAGCAATTCCATCTAGCGGGCTGGAGCTAAACTCTTGTTCCCGGTTGTCTGAGGGTTTTTACTTTCTACTCCTGGTAGTATGACTCTTACCTGGTGTCGGTTGGGGAGTGGAAAGTCACTTCACCTTCACTCTTCTCCGAATCAGGTAAGGCGCTCTACCAGGAGTAGTTCTTTTGTTTGATTATTATGTTTTCTTTGGTTACCAGTAGTGACTTGGTCATCTTGAAACACCTTTTTCTATCTTAAATGTTTTAAGACTTATGGTAACCAGAATATTTTCTTTATTATCAGCTCTGCCGCTGGACTGGTTCTCCAGGACAGACGCATGACTTACGAGCAAGATTTTCCCTGGACTTAACGGGAATTCCACAACAACTCCTCTCTAGTTTCTAACTTGTGTGCGTTAGAGGGTGTTGCAGAAGATCTCATCTACCTTTGGATACCTACAGTGTGGTATTTCAACCTCGTGGTCCCAGGAGAGTCACCATCTACTCCGAAGACATACCACCTACAGAGAGACAACCATCATCTATTCTCCCCCTCTCCGGTTATTACCTCCTGTCTCACCAACAGACCTGAACCACAACTGATATATTTCTTTTTTATTTCTATTTAATTTTATATTAAAATCCAGAAAAAACCATCTTATTATAAATATCCTTCGGTTTACTATTATTTATTAATTTTTCCATCAATATTTTGTTCAGGGGAAGGCGTTTCCCTGACACTTAGGAATTGGTCCTTGTCCATTTCTTTTTTATTTATATAAATGACCTAGAAATTGGACTAATGGCAAAATTTGCGATGACATAAAAGCTGGATAGGTTGCCACAGTGGTTTGAGACGTGAAAGTTAAGATTCAATGTTTAAAAGGGCAAAATAAATCATTTTGGATATAACAATCTCAAACATTAAAGTAAAATGTTTGGAAACAAACTGAGAGAGTAGAAGAGAACGACACTGAAGTAGCCGTAAATAACGACTTTAATTGCACGTGTCCTTTTATTAATCATAATTAATGTGACATTTTATGGTGGCAACGTTTCGATCTCCAGGAGCTTTATTTATAACAGGAGTCTCGAAACTGCGGCCCGCCGGCGGTGTGAGGCCTTCCACAAGATTTTATGCGGGCCCGCAGCAACTAGAAATATTTACAAATGGTAAAACTAATAAACCCTCATTTTTAGTCACATCAGCCACTTAAAGTTAAGGATTTTGTTGTTTGTAACAATTTATATGTCAAAAGAGTGTATGCTGGAAGCAAATCTGTTCGAAGTCCTCAGTCTTGCACCAAATACTTTTCCTCGTAGAATTGAGGATATAGAAGAAGTAAATGGTTATAATTATGACCATAATTTTTAAAGGGGTGGACCGGAAAGCCAGCGGAAGGCCTCGGTCAGACGACCAAAAACTCCAGCTGTGGGTCATCTTAAGACTAAGACCCGCGTCAAGAAACACTTGTCCTGCTTCCTGGCAAACCTTACCAACCAACCAACTGAGGATATAGGAAGCAATATATTTCACAAATTATATATCTCATCATCACAACTCCTAGTATTTATCCGTGGCGTTGACAATGAATTTAATGTCACACAAGAATTAGCATCAATGCACAGCATCAATGCATAGCATCAATGCATAGCATCAATGCATAGCATCAATGCATAGCATCAATGCATAGCATCAATGCTTAGCATCAATGCATAGCATCAATGCATAGCATGCACAACACAGGAACCGGAGAAGACATCTTCAAACAATTGCAAAAAATTGCATTAGAATATAACCTTGAGTGGAATAAACTGCAATGCGTGACAACTGATTTTAGGAAAGAACATGTCTGGGCTGAAGAAAGGTTTGGTTGGACAAATCACAAAAGCTTGTGTGGATGGTGGATTCTGAAAGCCCAGGTTTCTACATTGTATTATCCATCAGTAAGCATTGTGTGGAAAATATGTGGATATGTCTTGCGTTCTGAAACCTGTGGTTTCAACAGTGAGTTTCATTTGTTCACACGGGCTTAATCATAGCCAGTTTCATTGACTGCCTTATAATACAGCAGTTCGATGGCTTAGTTGTGGAAAGGTTCTATCACGGTTCTTTCAGCTCAGAAAGGAAGTTAATTCATTTATCACAAAGCAGAATCGATCCGAACCACTTTTATCAGACGCTGACTGGCTTTGGAAATTGGCAATTATTTTTTGCAGACGTGACAAGCCATATGAATCAATTGAAGTTGCAAGGTGAAACAAATTTTATTTTGTGATCTATTCATGCATGTCAAAGCATTCAGGGCAAAACTGATGTTATTTGAAGGACACGTGAAAGTTTCTAACTTGGTTCATTTTACGATTTTCTGATCTTGATAGAAAAACAGATGAAATAAAGCTATTTCAAAATCCATTTGACTGTAATGTTGAAACACTCCCAAGTAAATTTCAAATGTTAATTATTGATCTCCAATCAGATGAGAAACTGAAACAAAAATATAAAGAAGGAAATCTGATCTAATTTTATAAATCTTTACAGCCTAAACAGTTTCCGAATTTGAAGTGATTTGCTTGTGGATTTGTATGATTTTTTGGTACAACGTACCTTTGTGAATAAACATTTTCAAAAATGAATTATGTCAGTACCTGATCTGCCGGGCTGTGGTTCGTACGTCGGTTTACGTGCGGCCAACAGTAACAGCCTGGTTGATGAGGCCCTGATCCTCCATGAGGCCTGGTCACAGACCGGGTCTCAGGGGCGTTGAGCTGTATAACCCCTGTGGTTTAGCGCTTCTATTTGATTATAATAATAATAATCGGGGGCGTTGACCCCCGAAACCCCCTCCAGGTATAGGTATACTCCAGGTATGACCAAATATCACACAAGTTTATCTAATGAGCATTTGAAGTCCATGCTAATAACTGGCTCCTCAAATTTGAAACCTCAGTTCAGCAATATTAAAAAAAAAACAGTTCCATTATTCCCATTAATCTTGTGTAAATTAATCTTGTGTAAATTAATCTTGTGTAAATTAATCTTGTGTCAGCTAATCTCATCTGCAGCTCATTAATTGATTATACTCTCAGAACATTGGCTTATGTTTGACATTTTTACTCATAAATAATTTCTCAGTGTAAGAACGGTATTGTTTTCTTCGTAAGCGATACATTTATCTTTTGTTCTGAATCATAAGCTGATTTCTAAAACGATCCAAATAAAACTTATTTACTTAAATTTTATTCATTCATTTATATTTATAAAACGGATTTTTTCTTTGGTCCTCGAAAATGTGTAAAATATACGACGTGGCTCTCATAGTGAGAAGTCTGGAGACGTCTGGTTTATACTAAACAATGTCTATGTGCGAACTGTAAAACCAACAAAATGCTAAGTTTCATAGTAAAAAAAATTCAAGCACAAAACAAGAAACCCACTTTGATTTTGCTGTTCAATTTACCCCCAAGAAAATACATAAACAAAAACAAACTTGAGAGGGTACAGATAAGGTCATTTAATCTCATATCTTCCTTAAGAAACAAACAATATGCAGAAAAACTCTAAAGCACTTACCTAGGTACGTCTTTAGGAAACGAAGAATAATGAGATCGCATTTAAACTTTGAAATACTAATATATCCCAAACTCAGACATAAACAACTATTTAAAGTCAATAACTCAAAACAATGGAATGTAACCTCAAGGCAAAACGTGCAATATAAATGCGGGTGAAGGTTTTTTTCAAATAGTTATTGATCACTAAAATAGGATGCCCACTGAACATGGAACTACAAAAATATCAGTAATTGAAGAATCAGCTGGACAAACACTTTTGTAAATATTTGCTTCAACTTGATACTGTTCAGGGGTTGACTTAGTCAACGGAATCCTGACGTTAGTTAAGGCACTACCTATGAGCGACCAAATGACAATAAGCTACTCTGTCACCATAGGATGGAAATAGTGATAATGTTGATAGTAGTATTAGTAGTAGTAGTGGTAGAAAAAGTGGCAGTAGTAGTAAAAGTGGCAGTAGTAGTAAAAGTGGTAGTAGTAGTAGTAGTAAAAGTGGCAGTAGTAGTAATAAAAGTGGCAGTAGTAGTAATAAAAGTGGCAGTAGTAGTAGTAAAAGTGGCAGTAGTAGAGGTAGTAGTTATAACTCGAGTTCTACTTTTTAAGTTATATATATATATATATATATATATATATATACATTATTCTACAGGCTGAAATGCTCTGCCTGACAATGGGCTTTCAACATGCTCTAATGTTTCACCCATTTCTGAAAACAATGTATTATGTTGAAATAAATTTGCATTTGTATTTGAATATGTCATGGAGTCCTTTCATTGATTTTTTTCCCAGCCGTCATTGGCTGGAGGGAGTTGAGGCGACGAGAGAGCCTTCTGCTGTACTGTCCTAACTTTATGTAACTAAACAGAATTAAAAGTAGGTAGACTGGTGCTAGTCCTCAGCAGATAACCTTGATACGTACTGCTGAGTCTCCTTCTACCTTTCCTATGTACTTTTATTAGATATTAATGCTTCTATAACTTCAATTCTGTTACAATTACAGGATTTCTGCTATTTATTTAAGTACTGTACTATTGTTTCTACCACTGCTACGACTACTACAACGAACACACGAACACGCTTCCCATCTTGAACACGCCACTGAAAATTACCTCAGGATGAACTGTGCAACCTGCATATCATCATCATCATCGACCTGTTTGTTTCTACCATGTATGTGCTTCGTCAGGACATTCAGCTGCCATCGCCTGCCATCAAGAGGGCCACAACACTGACGTGTGGTTCAGTAATCCTCTCATTACCTCATTACATCTGGAACTAACGTCTAAATTGCATGGACTCTGCTCTGGTTGTTCTATTGAAGGGGTCTATTTTGGTCTGGTTTGAATTTCTTGTCATTTTAGTTGATCTAGTATGGTCTGAACTGTCTTCTTGTTATGTGGGGGTTCAAGTTTGGTCTGCACTGTGCTTCTTGATTTGTTAAGATCTTATATGGTGGTTTGTGCCTCATGTCTAACGTATTTTGGTGTGTTTCTTGTTTTGTATTTGGTCCGGAGTAGTTGTGAGAGCAAGCACCCACCTAGTCTGTTCTGTTTTTTCTTTTCTTTGAAGAAGTTAAAGAAATCTCTCCATTACAACAGTCCTTAATCCAACATTTTACCTGTAAGTCAGCCCTCAAAAGTATTACAGTTCTAAAAATAAGGATTAAAACTTTTGGTGTATATGCGCAGACACACACACAAAAAAAAACAGGCTGGGCCAGGAGCTGTGACTCGACCCCTGTAACCACATAAAGGTGAGTACATATAGATGAGTACATACACACACACACAAACACCATGGTGTATATATACTGACAGATATGCACTTCTCGGTGTATACACACCGAGATATATATACCTCTTAGCATATGCACTAGAGATACCCATCTCTGTGTACATGCCTTTTAAAACTACTCTTGTATGTGGTTCTTGCCTTGTTAGGAGGAAAGAAAAGACCTAAACTGGTTTGTTTATTGTTGGTCAGTGGAGAATCATAGTCTTTGTTACTTTTCTCTGTATACAATAATCTTTAAAGGAATACATTGTGAGAACACCCGCAGTGTGCTGCTACTCTATACCGTGTAAGAATTACATAAATGATAATAATAAGATATTTCAAGGACCCCAATAGAAATAAGTCACTTATGGGGTTATCCTAGGTAATGTACACATATGTTACTATGTGTGATAAGTGTAGTCACCCAAAACCGTGCAACTGTACTCATGTGTACTTGTATCTAAATAAATTTACATCTGCAGTATGCTGTTACCCTAATTTATAAGGCAGTGGGTACTAATGTTAGCAATGATTCCCTGTCATATTCCGATGGGTTTCATACAGGAAGCAATGAAACCTGAGACCGTCACCCCTCCCGTCTCCTCAGTACTTACCCCTCCGCGCCCACAGTCACCTTTCCTGCCCCCCTTCCCCTTTCCCTTCCACTCCTCTTTCCTTCCCGCTATTTCGTCCCATCACTCAAGGAACCTTCTCACCCCTCCTGTCCTCTTACCTCTCCCGCCTCTTGCCACTCCCGCACCATCGCCCCTACCGCGTAATCTCCCCTCCAGTCCCCTCGCCCCTCCCGCCCCATCAATCCATTACCCCTCTTGTACCCTCACATCTACCCCCTGACCCCGGCCTTCCTGGTTGGCCTGACCATGTGCTCTTTGTTTACACCGAGTGTACGCCTTATTTGCTAACATAATGGGTCGGGTTTTCCCATGTTTTCATGTCGAGACTCACGATAACTTCTTTTTTTTTTTCAACCTGCGTCGTGCACTGTTCAACGGGGAAGAAGACATAAAGCTGTGGGTAATAGTTTCAACACTAGGTAACTTCAATCTGTTAACAACAACAACACTACGAGTCATGTAATAGATACAAACAAATTCCTAGAATTAAAAAATTCACTCAATTAATGAAGCTACCCGCATTACTTTGTTCTCAGCCACCATACTTGACCACCTAGCAACTGCTAGGAAAGAATTAATCAATCAGGCATCATCCCCACAGCTTTTAATGACCATCTTATGACTGCATAAGAAAAGTCATTAGAGAACAAGTAGGCCAGCATAGGACAATAACTTAAAATTAAAAGGAATAAACACTGTTAATTAAGCACCAAAACAGTGATTGGACTGCAACAATAATTTGCAGAAGGTCTCAATCACATGACCTAAAGGTTTCATTGTGGAATCATCATATGACTAAGATCCGCGGCATGAAACACTTGTCCTGTTTCCTGATCAGTCTAACCTAACCTCACCTTCTTACAAAGCAAAAATGTGTCTTCATAATACTTCTTAGATCTGTTTTCTGACATTAACAATGTTGTAAACTTCGCTTAGAAGTGATTTACTTCCACCAGCCCACACATTACGCATACATGCTCTGCTGCAGTAATAAAGTATATTGTATTGTATATATCGCAGAAAATATATACATTATAGATATTATTGTACCCACGAACGAGTGGTATTGATCAATAACAACAATGCGACTAGCCAAGGAGTCGAACCCATGCTGCTTTGGCCCGCCTCACCATGAGGCGGGCCAAACGCTGGTCGACTCCTAATAGTCGCAGAGTTATATTGATTATATATATATATGATATATATATATATATATATATATATATATATATATATATATATATATATATATATATATATATATATATATTAATATAAGTCGTGCCGAATAGGTAAAACTTGCTATTTTGGCTTAAATAGCAACGCTCATCTTGCCGAATAAGGCAAGCGAAAATTTGTGTGTGCAATAATTACACAAAAATAATTATGAACCTAACGAAAAAAAATATTTTTCATTGTTTTCGTTCATTATTAGATTATAGTAAACTTATCTAAAATATATTTAGTTGGATTTGGCTAAATTAAATTGCGCTTGTTATAATACTGTTAGGTAAGTTTCCTAAGGTTCTTTTGGTACAAAATCACTAATTTTTATAATAACATAAATGAAAAAATATAGAAAGGACTTAATTATAAATGAGATCTTGCCAATTGCCCAATTTTACCTATTCGGCACGACATATATATACACTTCGTAAACAAGAGAAATTATTTACAAACAATATTTCTCAGTTCAGACCAGGATTCGAACCTGCGCACTCTGCATCAAAATATACAGTACTTTTGCCACACAGCCAGACCCCGTTAAGTATGGGTGCCTAGCCAAAGCTAGGCAGTGTATTCCCAGCTTTTAATAAGTTATTTCATCTCATGCTGCCACATGCAGTGAACTTCAAGAGATTTTAGAATCACAAACCTGGTGCTCTTGGGTCTATCTACCTGGAGTCTACCTGGAAGGTGTTCCAGGGGTTAACATCCCAACGGCCCGGTTCATGACCACGCCTCAAGGTGGACCGAGGCCTGATCAACCAAACTGTTACTGCCGACTGCACGCAATCTAAAGTTTGAACCACAGTCCTGCTGATCAGGCACCGACCTTATGTATCTGTCCTGCTCCCTCTTGAGGATAGCCAGTGCTCTACTCGCAAGCCCCATTATATATGATGGGAGGCTGTTGAACAATCTTGCCCCCTCCCTGACATTTATTGTAATTTCTCTCAATGTACTCATGGAACCCTGCTTTTCACTGGGGGTACATTGCACTGCATATAATTAGCAAGAATGGGAGTGGTGTAGCTGATTGAACTCCCAGTAATCGTTCAGGGCCAGTCTATTAAATCATATTACCGACAGTTAGTCATGTAAATGAGGTTAATGTCTTCGCCTGGCTGGCGGGGCCGGTGAGTAATCACTCCACCTGCATTTCTGGCCATGAATTCAGGGAAAAACTGAAAGAAGAATTACAGAAACTAATATCAGAGTCCCATGGTACTCTTTGTTTACGACCACTTAAGTAATGCGACACTTTACAATGTGTGCCACTTCATAATGTAGGAATTCATAACGTTGCAGGTTTAAAGTGAAACCTCATAATTTATCAATGTATATTCTAACTCTACTGTAGTACTTATGAGGTGTAGTGGACGACGTGTTCCTCAGGCGGGGATTTGCAGCGTCAGTAACATGACCACCACCCGCAGCAGTAGCAACAGCAAGAGGAGCAAAAGTAGGGACAATAATCACTGAAAAAGCAGCAGCAACAATAATAAAAGCAACTATAATAACAGTAGAAGAAGCAGCAACAATAATAAAAGCAACTATAATAACAGTAGAAGAAGCAGCAACAATATTCACAGCATCAGCATCAGCGAAAGCTGTAATATCAGCAGAAGCAGCAACAACAGCAGGATCAGCTTAAAAAAAAAAAGAGTACTAAGCAGTTGCATCAGTTAAAAAAAGAGAGAGAATAAAAGCAGTGAGCAACAAGAAGGCGAACAGAAGAAACTGAAGGAACAGTCTTATCAGACGTAGCAGCAGCAACAAGAACACAGTAGCCAGCAGGAATAGCAACAACAACAAAAGCGGCAACAAATCAGAATAAACAGCAATAACTATAGTAGCAGCAGAAGGAACGGCAGTTGAGTCAGCAGGAATAACAGCAACAATAGGCAAAGCGGTTGTTTGTGATGTGAGTGGAACAGGAGCGAGACGCAGCCATTACCATCATAGCGTAAACACTGTGTAGGTCTTTGGTAAATTAAGTCACGCCACCAGAATCTGGACGGATAAACCAGACCTGAAAAGTAGGAGGAGGAAGAGGAAGAAGAGGAGGAGGAGGAGGAGGAGGAGGAGGAGCAGCAGCAGCAGCAGCAGCAGCAGCAGCAGCAGCATCTCGTGTTGCTGCTAGTGGTCGTAGTGGCAGTGATACTGGTAGTGCTGCTGCTAGTGGTGGTGGTGATAGTGGCAGTGCTAATGTTTCTACTAGTGGCGCTGCTAATAGTAGCGTTGCTTCTGCTCCTAGTGGAGCTGTTACTTTTGGTAGTAATGCTACTGGTACAGGTATTGCTGCTACCGGAGGTGGTGGTGCAGCTACTGGTGGCGGTGTTGCTGCTACTGGTGGTAGTGGTGATGGTGGTTCTGGTGGTAATGGTGGTGGTGCTAATGGCGGTGGTGGCTGTAAGGGTGGCGCTAGTTCGGGTGTTACTGGTGGTGGCGATGCTGGTTGTGGTGCTACTGGTGGTGGCAGTGTTGATTGTGGTGCTACTGATGGTGTTGATGGTGGTGACAGTGCTTGTGGTGCTGTTAGTGGTGGTGGCGGTGCTCGTGGGGCTGTTGGTGACGGTGCTTCTGATGCGTTGGTGGTGTTGGCGGTGCTGTTGGTGATGGTGGCGGTGCTCGTTGTGCTGTTGGTGATGGTGCTTGTTGTCTACTAACCATTTGTTGCAGGACTCTAGTTCCAGTGTTAATACATTAGCTATATCTTGTGGGTCTTTACCTGACACTAACAGAGCACTGTCATGAGATGCCAAGCCAATGATGATCCTTTTTAAATCAGTTGTTATCTCTAGGCTGGAGTACCGCTGTACATTAACATCCCCATTCAAGGCAGGTGAAATTGCAGATCTAGAGAATGTACAGAGAACCTTTACTGCACGTATAAGTTTCATCAAACACTTTAACTACTGGGAACGCTTGGAAGCACTTGACTTGTATTCACTGAAGCGCAGGCGAGAGAGATACCTGGAGTCTAGCTGGAGGGTATTCCGGGGATCAACGCCCCCGCTGCCCGGTCCACGACCAGGTTCCCGGTGGATCAGGGCCTGATCAACCAGTGGCTGTTACTGCTGGCCGCACATAGTCCTACGTACGAACCACAGCCCGGCTGATCCGGCACCGACTTTAAGTAACTGTCCAGCTCCCTCTTGAGGATAGCCAGTGCTCTACTCGCAAGCCCCATTATATATGATGGGAGGCTGTTGAACAATCTTGCCCCCTCCCTGACATTTATTGTAATTTCTCTCAATGTACTCATGGAACCCTGCTTTTCACTGGGGGTACATTGCACTGCATATAATTAGCAAGAATGGGAGTGGTGTAGCTGATTGAACTCCCAGTAATCGTTCAGGGCCAGTCTATTAAATCATATTACCGACAGTTAGTCATGTAAATGAGGTTAATGTCTTCGCCTGGCTGGCGGGGCCGGTGAGTAATCACTCCACCTGCATTTCTGGCCATGAATTCAGGGAAAAACTGAAAGAAGAATTACAGAAACTAATATCAGAGTCCCATTATACTCTTTGTTTACGACCACTTAAGTAATGCGACACTTTACAATGTGTGCCACTTCATAATGTAGGAATTCATAACGTTGCAGGTTTAAAGTGAAACCTCATAATTTATCAATGTATATTCTAACTCTACTGTAGTACTTATGAGGTGTAGTGGACGACGTGTTCCTCAGGCGGGGATTTGCAGCGTCAGTAACATGACCAACACCCGCAGCAGTAGCAACAGCAAGAGGAGCAAAAGTAGGGACAATAATCACTGAAAAAGCAGCAGCAACAATAATAAAAGCAACTATAATAACAGTAGAAGAAGCAGCAACAATAATAAAAGCAACTATAATAACAGTAGAAGAAGCAGCAACAATATTCACAGCATCAGCATCAGCGAAAGCTGTAATATCAGCAGAAGCAGCAACAACAGCAGGATCAGCTTAAAAAAAAAAAGAGTACTAAGCAGTTGCATCAGTTAAAAAAAGAGAGAGAATAAAAGCAGTGAGCAACAAGAAGGCGAACAGAAGAAACTGAAGGAACAGTCTTATCAGACGTAGCAGCAGCAACAAGAACACAGTAGCCAGCAGGAATAGCAACAACAACAAAAGCGGCAACAAATCAGAATAAACAGCAATAACTATAGTAGCAGCAGAAGGAACGGCAGTTGAGTCAGCAGGAATAACAGCAACAATAGGCAAAGCGGTTGTTTGTGATGTGAGTGGAACAGGAGCGAGACGCAGCCATTACCATCATAGCGTAAACACTGTGTAGGTCTTTGGTAAATTAAGTCACGCCACCAGAATCTGGACGGATAAACCAGACCTGAAAAGTAGGAGGAGGAAGAGGAAGAAGAGGAGGAGGAGGAGGAGGAGGAGGAGGAGCAGCAGCAGCAGCAGCAGCAGCAGCAGCAGCATCTCGTGTTGCTGCTAGTGGTCGTAGTGGCAGTGATACTGGTAGTGCTGCTGCTAGTGGTGGTGGTGATAGTGGCAGTGCTAATGTTTCTACTAGTGGCGCTGCTAATAGTAGCGTTGCTTCTGCTCCTAGTGGAGCTGTTACTTTTGGTAGTAATGCTACTGGTACAGGTATTGCTGCTACCGGAGGTGGTGGTGCAGCTACTGGTGGCGGTGTTGCTGCTACTGGTGGTAGTGGTGATGGTGGTTCTGGTGGTAATGGTGGTGGTGCTAATGGCGGTGGTGGCTGTAAGGGTGGCGCTAGTTCGGGTGTTACTGGTGGTGGCGATGCTGGTTGTGGTGCTACTGGTGGTGGCAGTGTTGATTGTGGTGCTACTGATGGTGTTGATGGTGGTGACAGTGCTTGTGGTGCTGTTAGTGGTGGTGGCGGTGCTCGTGGGGCTGTTGGTGACGGTGCTTCTGATGCGTTGGTGGTGTTGGCGGTGCTGTTGGTGATGGTGGCGGTGCTCGTTGTGCTGTTGGTGATGGTGCTTGTTGTCTACTAACCATTTGTTGCAGGACTCTAGTTCCAGTGTTAATACATTAGCTATATCTTGTGGGTCTTTACCTGACACTAACAGAGCACTGTCATGAGATGCCAAGCCAATGATGATCCTTTTTAAATCAGTTGTTCTCTCTAGGCTGGAGTACCGCTGTACATTAACATCCCCATTCAAGGCAGGTGAAATTGCAGATCTAGAGAATGTACAGAGAACCTTTACTGCACGTATAAGTTTCATCAAACACTTTAACTACTGGGAACGCTTGGAAGCACTTGACTTGTATTCACTGAAGCGCAGGCGAGAGAGATACCTGGAGTCTAGCTGGAGGGTATTCCGGGGATCAACGCCCCCGCTGCCCGGTCCACGACCAGGTTCCCGGTGGATCAGGGCCTGATCAACCAGTGGCTGTTACTGCTGGCCGCACATAGTCCTACGTACGAACCACAGCCCGGCTGATCCGGCACCGACTTTAAGTAACTGTCCAGCTCCCTCTTGAAGGCAGCCAGGGGTCTATTGGTAATTCCCCTTATGCTTTGTGGGAGGCTGTTGAACTGTCTTGGGCCCTGGACACTTACAGTATTTTCTCTTAGAGTACCAATGGCGCCCCTACTTTTCATTGGGGGTATTTTGCACCGCCTGCCAAGTCTTTTACTTTCGTAGGGAGTGATTTCTGTGTGCAGATTCGGGACCATTCCTTCTAGGATTTTCCAAGCGTAAATTATGATTTATATCTCTCGCCTGCGTTCTAGCGAGTATAAGTAAAGTAATTCCAAGCGTTCCCAGTAGTTGAGGTGTTTGATAGAACTTATATGTGCAGTAAAGGTTATATGTACACTCTCTAGATCTGCAATATCACCTTCTTTGCAGGTGAAGCAATATTCCAGCCAAGAGAGAACAAGTGATACATCATAATCAACACCTGGAAGATCCTGGAGGGACTGGTTCCTAATCTGCACACAGAAATCACTCCATACGAAAGCAAAAGACTTGGCAGACGATGCAATGTACCCCCAGTGAAAAGTAGGGGCGCCATTGGTACACTAAGAGAAAACACAATAAGTGTCCGGGGCCCAAGAATGTTCAACAGCCTCCCACCAGCCATGAGGGGAATTACCAGTAGACCTCTGGTTGTCTTCAAGACTAATCTGGACATATACCTAAAGTCAGTGCCGGATCAGCCGGACAGAGGTTCATACGTTGGACTACGTGTGCCAGCAGTAACAGCCCAGTTGATCAGGCCCTGATCCACAGGGAGGCCTGGTCGTGGACTAGGCCGTGAGGGCATTGATCCCCGGAATACCCTCCAGGTAGGCCTTTCCTTGTTTCCCCTGACTTGTTCAAGGGCTTAGTTACAAACATGTCGAAGAAGACCATTTTCTTTAATATCGGTATCTACGGTAGTGAAGAAATGTTTTCTAAAGTAACAGGAGCAGCTTGAACATATGTAACGTTTTGCAGAAGTCCTTTTTAACAAGCTAACCCACGATAATCCGTTAATAGCTGGGAACTAAGTTTTGCAAGTTAGTACACCATGTGGGTGATCATGCAAGTGTTTAATGCAGCAGTAACCGGAGGGAGATGAGGGTGGGGAGAAAGCCTTTTTGATTTGCTATGCTTGCCTCAACCATCATCATAACAGATAGTCCTTCAGAGAAAAGTAGAAAGTCTTCTTCAGACAGCGTCAGTATGGGCTTTGAAGTCTTTGTTGTCTACCCTTCCTATGTACTCCTGTTGTTGCTGCTTCCGCTACTTCCCGTCTTCATACCCTTCATCCTCCAGTTACTGCTGCTTCTGCTGTTATTGCTGTTCTTGCTAGTGATGGTGATGCTGCTGCTGCTTTGCTGCTGCTGATACTGCTGTTGTTCCTCCTATTTTTCTTCCCCTGCTCCTCTTCCTCTTCTGCCACTGCTTCTACAGCCGCAACACTGAAGCATATGAGGAAAAGCGATGAGCAGTGAGAAACTGATGCAGTTCTTCAAGGTTTCTGGGTCTCTCCACCCCCGTCCCCCCTCCAACACATAGCGTTCTTCGTCGCAGATTTAGCGTATCGATAACCCCTTCACCAAACACGTTGAGCATCACCCTGTCCGGAGTGAACTGAACCATTGTTATCCTCCTTGTATATTACGCAGGAAAACGCCGTTATTCACTCGCGAGCTGCGGTTATCTGCCTCTTTGATGCCAGTTCGATGAGGCAAGACCAGCCAGACACAGACAAACAAGTAGACAACCTAGTGATTTATAGACACTCCGCCCTCCCCCCTCTCTCCATCCCTGCAGGCTGCCTAAACATAAATCTTCAGCTGGGTACACAGGAACAAGGACGCTTGTGTTTGTCTACGTGGCTCCAGGGTGAGGATCTCATGGTTCCAGGGTGAGGTTCTCATGGCTCCACGGTGAGGCTTTCATGACTTCAGGGTGAGGCTTTCATGGTTCCAGGGTGAGGTTCTCATGGCTGCAGAGTGATTCTGTCATGGTTCCAGGGTGAGGCTGTTATGGTTCCAGGGAGAGACTCTCATCGCTCCAGGGTGTGGCTATCATGGTTCCAGGGTGAGGTTGTAATGGCTCTAGGGTGAGGCTCTCATGGCTTCATGGTGATGCTCTCACAGCTCCAGGGTGAGGCTGTCACGGCTCCAGGGTGAGGCTGTCATGGCTCTAGGGTAAGGGGTCTCATGTATCCAGGGTGAGGCTGTCATGGCTCCAGGGTGAGGGTCTCATGGCTCCAGGGTGAGGGTCTCATGGTTCCAGGGTGAGGGTCTCATGGCTCCAGGGTGAGGCTCTCATGGCTCCTGGGTGAGGGTCTCATGGCTCCAGGGTGAGGGTCTCATGGCTCCAGGGTGAGGGTCTCATGGCTCCAGGGTGAGGGTCTCATGGCTCCAGGGTGAGGCTGTCATGGCTCCTGGGGGAGGGTCTCATGGCTCCAGGGTGAGGGTCTCATGGCTCCAGGGTGAGGGTCGTCTCACACTCTTCTATTTCACTCTAAATGGAGAATCTTCATACAATTTAAATAATTATATTCGCTTGTATTTCTGCCTCTGGACTGAGTGTGATGAAGAAAAGTAGCAGTGTGATTGATGGTAATTACTGGTAATGAACTGTGATGATGATAGTGTGTGTGTGTGCGTGTACTCACCTAGTTGTGGTTGCAGGGGTCGTGTCATAGCTCCTGGCCCCGCGTCTTCACTGGCCGCTATTGTGTGTGTGTGTGTGTGTGTGTGTGTTTTGTGTTAGATTCTAATTATAAAAGGCACTTGCCGACCGTGTGTGTGTGTATTGTTTGTTAGCTACTGTGTGTGTAGTGTTAGCTACTGTGTGTGTGTGTGTGTGTGAGAGAGCGTGAACGATCAACAGTGTTCCAACATAGAGGGTTATTATCGGAGCAACACCAGTGCGTGTGTGTGGTTTCTCACCCATTTGTACTCACTTGTTGGTGGATACAGAGGTCGAGGGTTGGCTCCTCGTTCTGCCTCCTAAACTGGCCGTTACTGGGTTTACATTCCGTACCTATTCCTAAAGCTATGTCGCCAAGGGCATGCCACATCCTGCTCACTCTGTTCTCGTGTTTGTTTCTGACTGTTGAACAGCCCTGTCCATCTTATCAATTCTAATTAATACTTTCTATATCGTTGTCATATCTCCCTATGTCTTTCCGTCTGTCTTAGCTCACATCCCTTAGCTCTAGACTACTCTAGTGTATACCTCTTCATTCTTTACGTTCTTTCTGAAATATGGGTTTTATGCTGGTGCTGCATAATTCAAGAAAAGCTTCAGATATTCCGTATAAATTGTCGTGAATGTCTCTTCGTTGAGATTCCTGAAAGCTAATCTTAGATTTTCCAAAAGCGTGTTTGCTACAGATGTTATTTCCCAGCAACTTGTCCAGATACATTTGAAGACTTTTCTTGT
Organism: Cherax destructor; assembly: GCA_009830355.1. Classification (NCBI taxonomy): domain Eukaryota; kingdom Metazoa; phylum Arthropoda; class Malacostraca; order Decapoda; family Parastacidae; genus Cherax; species Cherax destructor. The sequence goes on along the minus strand of WNWK01000341.1, from coordinate 368,326 downwards.
CCTCTATTTTCTAATTCTCCTCATTAGTTTTACATAATTTACAAATATAAAGTAAACTAGGTATGTCGTTCACGTACATCAGAAATAGTAAGGGTCCCACGGTCGATCCTAGGGAAACCCCACTTGTCACACTTGCCCAGATTGATGATTCTTCCCAGATAATCAGTTCACTCCTATTAAGTATTCTTTGATCCGTTGTAGTGCCTTTATTGTAATTTCTGCCCGTTAATCTAACTTTTACCCGAGTCCCTTCCACGGTTCCGTGTCAGATACATTCTTACAGGCCAAGAATATGAAGTCCACCGATCTCTCTCTCTTTCTCTCTCTCTCTCTCTCTCTCTCTCTCTCTCTCTCTCTCTCTCTCTCTCTCTCTCTCTTTCTCTCTCTCTCTCTCTCTCTCTCTCTCTCTCTCTCTCTCTCTCTCTCTCTCTCTCTCTCTCTCTCTCTCTCTTTTGCTTCGATTCTAGTAATTTGCCTTAAAACTCCAGCATGGTTATGAGACAGAATTTTCCACCTCTAAAACTTTTTTTTATGAAAGTGTTCTCTCCAGGTGTTCTGCCTCCCTTCATCTGAATATCTTCTGCATTACCTTTCATGTAGTGCTTGCTACTGAAGCTAGCCTGTAGTTGAATGTTACCTGCCTGTCCATTTTCATGAATATTAGGATTATATTTCCTGTACTTCACATCTTTAGTAATTGCCTCTTTTGTTGACTTATAGATTTTGGCTAAGATATGATTTTGTTCAGATTTTTAACCCAAGAGAGTTAGTGCGCCACCGTGGACTTTCTTATTTCCAGTGTGGTCCTTTAATCTTGCTTTCCAGGATGCGGCCCACACCAGTCGACTAACACCCAGATACCTACTTACTGCTATGTAGGTGAACAGTGGCAGCAGGAGTAAGGAAACATGCCCAACATTTTTATCCATGCCAGAGATCGAACCACGGACACTCAGTATGTGAGCCGAGTGCCTTGCCAACCGAGCCACGAGTTCACTGAGGGTTTCTGTGCCCCCTTTGAAAACCCCATGGAAAGACATTGTCTTTACCCAATGTTTTTGTGGTGTCCTGGTCACAGTAGTTTCCTCACCTCTTCTCCTGTTGTGTGCATTGTGTCCAGTACTCGTTGATGCATCCTTTCTACCGCCTCTCTTTCCTCCAAAGAATGCCTCTTTTAATCGCTTGTTCAGCTTCTCACAGTTCCTGGTCATTTCTTGTGAGATCTCTATCTTTTTTTTCAGTATTAATACCTGGCCCTTTACTGTCATCTTTCTCTCGACTGTACGTTAGTGAGATGGGCTAAATTCGAGAAAGACCTGCCTAGCATGGGTCAGTAGGCCTACTGCTGTGCTCCTCCATTCATATGAGAGAAGAATGGTAGTTGTATGGGTGGATTGTTACCACCGGGGTGAGGGTAGTGGATGTTGTGAGAGTTATCTTCGAGTGAGGGGGAGATAACACACACTCATGAAGGGAAGAATGGGGATCAGGTTACTGCCTGGTCTTGGACCAAGATAACATCAATTCAGACTCAACTGCTCCAACTGTTGGTGGTCTGCTCCCGCTGTAATTGCTGATAAAGATACTGTTGGTGCTTCTGCTTCTTCTTCTATAGTTACTAATAGTCCTAGCACCTAGATCACTCCTAGATGAATAAGACATGTACAAAACTGTTTACCTTTATTGACGAAATGTTTCGCCTGAGCTGCGGGCTTTTTTAAGTTTAATATAGAGATGAATTACAATTTTGGAAACAGTAAACGAAGTGCAGAGGTAGTGTCAGGTAATCAGTCCCTCAGCTTTGATGAAAGAAATCTTGTAGACAGTAGGCGAAGTGGAGAGATAGTGTGAGGTAATTAGTTCCTCCGTTTCAGTGTAAGGTAAATAAATCTCTTAGCCTAATACAAATGCATGACTTCCAGGTAAGTCAAAGGTTTGGCTCATTCAGTAGAGAGAGAGTGGACAGTGACGTGGGGGTTGAAACGAGTTTGTAACAGTGGTCTGGGGATTTGGTAATTAGAATTTGGTAACTTATGAAATTTGCAAGAAGAGAAAATTAAGTCTCATGGAGCCTGAATATAAGTTTACTTGGGAATAGAAGGCGTTCTGCATCTGTAAAATAAAAATCAAATATGAGGCAGTCCAAATGTAACAAGGGAAACTGAGTGTCAGGCGATAATAAAAACACTATAAATAATATAAAAACAAGGATATACAGAGGGAAGGCACGGAAGAACTATTATTCAAATGGTCGTAGCGCCAGGAACAAGATGAACTAGTTAAGATTATTTGCGTCTATATGAAATATAAATATTTCCACAATAACCGAGAGGTGGTTTAATTTGAAGAGTCGAGATATTCTGCCAAATGCCACATAAAAGGATTGAAATTATTCCATACTGATATAAATAATAAGAAAAAAATTGAACTATTGCATCAAAAGTGATGTGACTCTGGGGGAACCGACACAGAATCTGTGTAGATGCTGTTTGTTGCAGGAAATGAGAGCCTTATATAAGGTGTGCAATGTTGACCCACAAAATTAGAAGCCTCCAAGGGAGACTTCCTTGGGGCGATGTTATTAAAAAATTCGGTATATGAAAACACAGAAATCTTAGAGGGTTTGAATTTTAGCCAAAATGGCTGAAATTCTTTGATTATAAATTTTTAGACAAACGACTTTCTTTAGAAACTGCAGGATTGTATGACAGAACCAACGAGAAAAAATAACCTGCTTTATTTGGTTTTGTGTAAAGGAAGACCCTTATAAACAATTCGGAGATCAAAGAGGAACTTGGCACGAGCGGTCACAAATCTATCACATTTAACATTGCCTATTGTCAACGGCCATAGTACGTTAAAACACACCACTTCTCTTCCGATCAGTGAAGTTAAGCAATACTGGGTTTGGTTAGTACTTGGATGGGTGACCGCCTGGGAACACCTAAATGCTGTCGACATCATCTTTACCAGGCTGTGGTAGATACGTGAGCCAGCAGGCCACCAGCAGCAACGGCCTTGTTGACCAGGCAAGAACCAGACGAGCCTGGCCCAAGGCCGGGCTTTGGGAGTAGAAAAACTCTAGAAACTCATCAAAGTATAATGATCAGGATAATGAAACAAAGTTCCAGATTTTTTCTTTGCTGATTACAGTGGATTTAGATAACACCTGACTGGTGTTGATTGGAGTAATGATGGGAACTACCAATATAATATTTGTTTAAAATTCTATACAGGGCGCCCAGAGAACATTTATTTCCTATAGAGAATAAGATCAAATAAAAATTATCCGAAATGAGTGAACAGGAGACTATGACATCTTGAGGGAAAGAAAAGGTCCGGTTATGTAAGTGTATCAAGAGAGGAGAGGGTGACCTCATGAGCCAAATTCTTCTCTATTCTTCATTCATTATGTTCCCTTTCTGATTTATATTTCATTCCTTTGTAACTTTAATTTCACTGTCTCCATTTAGCTTACTAAACCCATTTTTGTACCCCCCCTCCCCGTCTCTCTTAAGAAACAGTCACAAAAATATATCATACACAACACCGTATGTTGATAACTGGTTTAGAGAACTGATATATTGATGAATTAGACACATGTGCAACACTTGGGTATCTTTACTGAAGAAACGTTTCGCCCCAGTAAAGATACCCAAGTGTTGCAAAAGTGTCTTAATTCATCAAAAGAAGAACCATAGAAAAAAGAACAGAGAAAAATTTGACCCAATTAAAACTAATTCTGGACAGTAAATTGATAATGATAAAGAAAGATGCTCATATTTTTTAAGTTATTTCATGCTGGTCTTTACAGAAGGAGACTCAAACGAAATCCCAGTAGCTAATTATTATTACAGTGGACCTATTACAAAATCTGTAATATCGCAATAAGTAGAAACATGGTTATTAAACAAGTATACTGATTAAATCTATTCCATCTACGTTTCACTCTCTATCAAACCAATACAACCAAACATAAGGAACATAAATGTCTCATTCGTTGCTCCCGAGTGCTTTGACCTAGCAATATTGTCGGTAATTTTTTCAATATTTATGTTATTTGAATGTTTAGTATGTGAGGAGATGAGGACATTCAGTGTGACTTGTGACTGAACCACTGGCTCATTCAGATGACTCACAGGGAGGGAGCGAACATTTGCCTAATTTAAGATTTTCTTGGTGTACATTTTAAACCACACACTGGTAGTCCTGGTTTAATGCTGCTACTGCTAGTAATGGTGGTGGTGGTGCTACTGTAAGTGGTGGTGGTTGTGGTGATGCTTGTGCTACTGTTAAGGGTGGTGGTAATGCCGCTTTTGGTGCTATTGCTAGTGGTAGTGATAGTGGTGCTGCTACTGCTAGTGGTAGTGATAGTGGTGCTGCTACTGCTAGTGGTAGTGATAGTGGTGCTGCTACTATTGGGGCTACTGCTAGTGGTGGTGCTACTGCTTTTAATGCTATTGCTACTAGTATTAGTGCTACCTACCTACCTGGAGTCTACCTGGAGGGTATTCAAGGGATCAACGTCCCCGCGGCCCGGTCCATGACCAGGCCTGCCGGTGGATCAGACCCTGATCAAATAGGCTGTTACTGCTGGCCGCACGTACTCCAAAGTACGAACCACAGCCCAGCTGATCCGGCACTGACTTTAGGTGTCTATCCAGCTCTCTCTTGAAGGCAACCAGGGGTCTATTGGTAATTTCCCTTATGACTGGTGGTAGGCTGTTGAACAGTCTTGGGCCCCGAACACTTATTGTGTTTTCTCTTAGTGTACCAATGGCGCCCCTTCTTTTCATTTGGGTATGTTGCAACGCCTACCAAGTTTTTGTTTTCGGAGGGATTGATTTCTGTGTGAAGATTAGGGACCAGCCCCTCTAGAATTTTCCAAGTGTACATTATGATGTATCTCTCTCGCCTGCGCTCCAGTTAGTACAAGTCAAGTGCTTCTGCTTTTGGTACTGTTGCTAGTGGTGGTGCTGCTGCTTTTGGTGTTACTTGTAGTGCTGCTTTTGGTGTTACTGCTAGTGATGCTGCTGCTGCTGCTTTTGGTGTTACTGCTAGTGGTGGTGGTGCTGCTTTTGAAGATATTGCTAGTGGTGGTGCTGCTGCTTTTGGTGTTACTGCTAGTGGTGGTGGTGCTGCTTTTGAAGATATTGCTAGTGGTGGTGGTGTGATGCCTCTGCCGATAGTTTCGCTATTGCCATCATTGCCACAACAAAAATTGCGTTAATAATACTAGCAACAATGAGCCTGAAAAGCTTCATACCACAATTGACGTTCACTCACTCTCACGCCGGTGACAGAAGACGTCTTCGTCGGGTGTTTGGATAAGAGAACAATTACACCATTCATATTGTACCCCGTGGCAAATGGGTAATTCTCGTGTCTAATGGTTCGTCCCCGTCGTAAAGTCCCAGAGGCCAATTCTCGAGTACAAGATACGGGAGTTGCGTCTTTATTACGTCTTGTTTTCTTAGTTGTCCTTCAGAAGAGGTTGTGTTTGTAGAGTTTTTTAAATGAACATAATTGGGTGCAACAACAGTGTGCTGTTGCCTGTATACCTTGCACATGTACTTGTAGAAATAAAGATATATTATTATTTTATATTATTATACTGACACCATGAGAACAAATGCTAGCTATATTTCCCAGTCATAAGTATATTTAGGTACAGGTACACATAATACCAATTATCAAACATATTAACATTTCGCCCGTTTATGAATTGATAAGTATAGTAAATCGTGTTTACATTAGGGGTCCTTATATTTCCATTGGGACAATAAAATCTGTTAGGCTCAGCTGGGAAACATCGATAGAAGAGCAGTTCCTTGAGGCGAGGGAGAGGTGGTAGTTGGTGGGGAAAGTTTTTTGAGGTGTAGTTGGGTAGGGAGGAAAGGTGTGCAGTACGGGGTAGAAACTGGTTAGGGCGGGGCGGCAGGAAATGGATGGGTGGACCTCTGAGTGTGGTTTTAGAGTGTATGGGTTGTTGTGAGGTCTGGACTATGTGTCTGGTGTTTGTGGTCTTCATGAAATATGCCAGACCTAAAGAAAGAGGAAATGAAGCATCAATTAGTAACTCTCTCTCTCTCTCTCTCTCTCTCTCTCTCTCTCTCTCTCTCTCTCTCTCTCTCTCTCTCTCTCTCTCTCTCTCTCTCTCTCTCTCTCTCACACACACATACAGTTGAGGCAGGATCCATATATAACTTTAAGAAGGGGTATGATAAAGCTCATGGAGCAGGGAGAGAGTGGACCTCGTAGCGACCAGTGAAGAGACGGTGCCAGGAGCTATGAATGGACCCTGAAGCCAAATTTAAGTGAGTACAATTAGGTGAATACACACACACACACACACACACACACACACACACACACACACACACACACACACACACACACAGGTTAAGGGAAATCGGCCTGACGACACTAGAGGACAGGAGGGTTAGGGGAGACATGATAACGACATATAAAATACTGCGAGGAATAGATAAGGTGGACAGAGACAAGATGTTCCAGAGAGGGGACACAGAAACAAGGGGTCATAATTGGAAGTTGAAGACTCCTATGAGTCAAAGGGATGTTAGGAAGTATTTCTTCAGTCATAGAGTTGTCAGGAAGTGGAATAGCTTAGAAAGCGACATAGTGGAGGCAGGAACCATACATAGTTTTAAGACTAGGTTTGATAAAGCTCATGGAGCAGGGAGAGAGAGGACCTAGTAGCAATCAGTGAAGAGGCGGGGCCAGGAGCTATGACTCGACCCCTGCAACCACAAATAGGTGAGTACAAATAGGTGAGTACACACACACACATACATACAACAGGCCTAGTGTCTAATCGACATGTGCCTAGGACAAAATGGTAACTAACAAACACTCGCTCTCTCGACCCCAAAAGCACAAATCGGTCAATACACACATACAGCCCTTTCCCCCACCCATCCCTTACTCTCCCCCTCCGGCCTCTCCCTTCAATCCCCCGAATCGCCCCTCCTATCCCCCGCCACTCCTCCACCCAACCCCGCCTCATCCCCTATCCTCCCTCACCCCCAAGTACACTTAAGCAGGTTATTACACCACAGTGGTGTTTGTTACCATATTTTAATTTCTGTTTCAAATTTATTTATAAAAAAGAAGAAAAGACGAGTGAATGCCGAACAATGGGAGAGACAGGAAGGAAGTGAAGGACTGAGAAAGGGACGGACGGACGGAGGGACAAAGGACAAGGGGGCAGGGCCATTTACCCGTGATTACATGGTATGGACTGAGGATAACTGGAAAGGGAGTGAACACAGGTCCCCTCCTTCCCCCACCCACAACCAACAACCAGGAGCCCGTCCCTCCAAATCCCAAAGAATGTGTTAGTAATAGTGACTCCAGCTCCGCCAGGACTATACCGTCGGCGCTACCGTAGCTACTGAATCTAAAGTGAGAAGCTTGACGGCATTTTCATCGCCTTACTGAGTGGGCAGGCTTACAGACTGTTTCTTGATGTACGAAACACATACGTGATGAAATATGACCAGGAACCATAGCTAGCTTGAGTGCTCACTATGTAACTGTCATGTAGAGTAGCAGTACTGTGTGTCCCCAATTTTCTTTAATTACAAAATCCCATCACTGGCATTCCCCTACTAATTCCCTAGTCTCCCTTGCCAGTTATACACACACTGCCATTTATCAAAACCATCATCACCACCACAACCAGTCACCACCACTATCACCACCAACACCAACCACCACATCATTAATCATCCCAGACAACCCACCACCACTCACCATCGCTGCCCATCCCCCCCCATTGAACTACTACCACCATCTACCATCACCACCTAAAACCCCCCACCACCACCACATTCAACCACCCACCACCACCACCTTCAACCACCCACCACCACCACCACCTTCAACCCCCCACCACCACCACCTTCAACCACCCACCTCATCACCTTCAACCACCCACCACCACCACCTTCAACCACCCACCGCCACCATCACCCACCACGGTGTTAATCAAAAGGTGGGCCGCCCTTAGATACCCAACACCGGGTCCTGGCGGTCCCTCTTACCCACAATGTTGGTTTTCACACAGTGGCGCTAAACATCACTCTGAGGGCCGCGGCAAACACTCCTCCAGGGCTGCCACAAACACACTAAATATATTTAATAAAGTATTCTCCCGTTGTTCATGATGTATATGTTGCAAAACATATACATATACATCCCTGGTGCGAGGATCAGCATGGGCCAGTAGGCCTAAGTGAAGTATTCTTCCCTTTTTATGTTACTGTAAGACCTTATACTTTGCATATATACAAAATAATTTATATCTTTAGAAACACGACTAAGAAGCAGGAATGCAGTAAGCCCCTAGTACAGATATAGTAGGGAAGTCTTTTTCCAGGGAAATTGTTGGCCCCATGTCATCAGATGGTGGTGTCTCGGGTTTGGCTGTGGTGGACTGTGGTGCAGACCTAGGATCTGCACACACTAGATATACATCCAGCACGAATTGTACCCAGCCAAAAACAAAATGGTGCAAATACTATGTTTGGGGCATCTGTAAACACGGAATATCAGTGCAAACGAATGGGACATGAAACTTTGAGCATCCCAAAAACTGCCGCGACCTCCTGTCTAAAGGAGTATGTCGTTCTACCTCTTGCAAATTCTTCCACTCTGAGATGTGTCATTCTTCAATGCTTGAAAAACAATGTTACAATACAAATTGCTCCACATACCACCTAAAAGGAACCAGGAGGCACATACCCCATACAACAAACCATAGTAGTTATGGTAGTTATGTAAACCACACCCAAAGTAATTTTTTAGTGGTAAGAAACGAAGAAAGAAAATGGAAAGAGGTAACCAAAATAGTCCACCACCTTGGAGCCTTGTTAGACTGGAGGCACAGCCAGTGGCCCCTCCGGACTCACAACTACTGATGCCAACAATGAAATCCTCCCAACAAACATGCAACACAACCTCATTTATATTTGCTAATATACAGGGCCTTAAGCCATCTACCAACAACAAAATTCCTTTCATTAGTGGACTTCTAGGGGAGTCAAATGCAGTGTTTGCAGCCTTCACAGAGACCCACGCAAAAGATTACTTTAACAGTGAAATATGGATACCTGGTTACAACCTTTTCAGATGCGACAGAAAGAACAGGCAACAAGGGGGGGTTGGCCTGTATGTCAAAGAGTCGCTCATTTGCACAGAGATACTGAACACCACAAATGATGTAGTTGAAGTTCTGACAGTAAAAATCGAGAACCAAAACCTAGTCATTGTACTTGTATATAAGCCACCTGGAGTTTACCTGGAGAGAGTTCCAGGGGTCAACGCCCCCGCGGCCCGGTCTGTGACCAGGCCTCATGTTGGATCAGAGCCTGATCAACCAGGCTGTTACTGCTGGCCGCACGCAGTCCAACGTACGAACCACAGCCTAGCTGGTCAGGCACCGACTTTAGGTGCCTGTCCAGTGCCTGCTTGAAGACAGCCAGGGGTCTATTGGTAATCCCTCTTATGTATGCTGGGAGGCAGTTGAACAGTCTTGGGCCCCTGACACTTATTGTGTTGTCTCTCAACGTGCTAGTGGCACCCCTGCTTTTCATTGGGGGGATGTTACATCGTCTGCCGAGTCTTTTGCTTTCGTAGGGAGTGACACTCGTGTGCAAGTTTGGTACTAATCCCTCTAGGATTTTCAAGGTGTATATAATAATGTATCTCTCCCGCCTGCGTTCCAGGGAGTACAGGTTTAGGAACTTCAAGCGTTCCCAGTAATTGAGGTTGTTTATTGCAGTTATGCGTGCCGTGAAGGTTCTCTGTACATTTTCTAGGTCAGCAATTTCACCTGCCTTGAAAGGTGCAGTTAGTGTGCAGCAATATTCCAGCATAGATAGAACAAGCGACCTGAAAAGTGTCAACATGGGCTTGGCATCCCTGGTTTTGAAGGTTCTCATTATCCATCCTGTCACTTTTCTGGCAGATGTGATTGCTACAGTGTTATGGTCCTTGAAGGTGAGATCCTCTGTCATGATCACTCCCAGGTCTTTGACATTAATTTTTCGCTCTATTGTGTGGTTGGAATTTGTTTTATATTCCGATGAGATTTTAATTTCCTCACGTTTTCCATATCGTAGTAATTGAAATTTCTTATCATTGAACTTCATATTGTTTTCTGCAGCCCATTTAAAGATTTGGTTGATGTCTGCTTGGAGTCTTGCAGTGTCTTCAATGGTGGACACTGTCATGCAGATTCGGGTGTCATCTGCAAAGGAAGACACGGCAATGTGGCTGATATCCCTGTCTATGTCCGATATAAGGATGAGGAACAGGATGGGAGCTAGTACTATGCCTTGTGGAACAGAGCTTTTCACCGTAGCCGCCTCAGACTTTACTCTGTTGACTACTACTCTTTGTGTTCTACTTGTTAGGAAATTATAGATCCATCTACCAACTTGTCCTGTTATTCCTTTATCACGCATTTTGTGTGCTATCACACCATGGTCACACTTATCAAAGGCTTTTGCAAAGTCTGTGTATATAACATCTGCATTCTGTTTGTCTTCTAGAGCATCCAGGACCTTGTCGTAGTGGTCCAGTAGTTGGGACAGACAGGAGCGACCTGCTCTAAACCCATGCTGCCCTGGGTTGTGTATAAGATGCAACTTCCCAACAGTTCAAAGAACAACTATCAAAAATTGACTCCTGTCTGGAAAACCTTCCAGCCACATCCCCAAACATCTTGCTGCTTGGTGACTTCAATCTTAGACATGCAAAATGGAAGAATATAGCAAATAATGTTGTAGCAGAAATAATCCCTGGAGGCAGTTCAGATGAAAAGTCACACACATGAGCTGCTGAATTTCTACAACAAACACACCCTAAGTCAGCAGATAGTGGAGTCAACGAGACTAGAGAACACACTAGACCTTATCTTCACAAATAATGAGGACCTGGTAAGAAACATAACAATATCAAAAACAACAAATTCTGATCACAAACCATACCACGAGTGGGGTTCGAACCCGCGGCCACAGTGGTGCCTATGCTAACCTTCCTATGGTGTAGAAATATACCTAGTTGGATGAATCTTATTGAAGCTAGCTGGCCCAGTGGCTTACGCGACGGTCTGGAGTTTTGAGACTCTGTGACCGCGGGTTCGAACCCCACCCGTGGTATGGTTTGTTTGCAATCGTCTCATTACGATTTCGTGAGTCATGTTGACGGCTTTGAAGGGGACTTGAGCTAGAGTTCGTCACGGCCATGCTAGCGGGAGATTCATCTGTAAAAACTTGCATTTGTGGACACAGTAGTGCCTATGCTAACCTTCCTATGGTGTAGAAATATACCTAGTTGGATGAATCTTATTGAAGCTAGCTGGCCCAGTGGCTTACCCGACGGTCTGGAGTTTTGAGACTGTGACCGCGGGTTCGAACCCCATCCGTGGTATGGTTTGTTTGCAATCGTGTCATTACGATTTCGTGAGTCTGATCACAATCTAATCGAAGTCCAGACGTACATGCACAGGAGTCCTGATCAGCAAAACGCATATAGCTATGAGGGTACCTTTACCAAATTCAACTTCAACAACAAGAACATCAACTGGGATCTGGTAAACTATGCCCTAAATGAAACATGTTGGGAAGATATTTTAAATTACATGGACCCTAACCAGTGCCTTGAAAAGATCAACCTCCTGGTAGCTGAAGTATGTTCAAGGCATATTCCTCTACGAAAAAAGAAGATAAGAAGTAAACAGGAGAGAGAGAGAGACGCTCCCTATACAGGAAAAGACGAAGAATCACTGAGCTCCTCAAGAATGCCGGACTATCTGATACACGGAAGGAAGCGCTAACCAGGGAAGTGGAAAATATTGAGCTAAAATTAAAGGACTCATACAGGATCCAGGAGAGTCAAGAGGAGCTAAAAGTGATTTGTGAAATTGAAAGAAATTAGAAATATTTCTTTTCATATGCCAAAAACAAGGCAAAAACCACTTCTAGTATATTGCCCCTGCTCAGACAAGACGGATCTTACACAGATGACAACAAAGAAATGATTGAGATACTGAAATCTCAATATGACTCTGTGTTCAGCGAACCACTAATCAGTCTAAAGATAGACAATCCAAACAATTTTTTCATGAATGAGCCTCAAAACCCTGCCAATGTATGCCAAATTTCTGACATAACCCTAACTCCTCTAGACTCTGAGAAAGCCATCGACGACATGCCCATGCACTCAGCCCCAGGCCCTTACTCGTGGAACTCTGTGTTCATTAAGAACTGCAAGAAACCCCTCTCACAGGCCCTAAGTATGCTATGGAGAAGGAGCTTAGACAAAGGCGAGATTCCACAGTCACTAAAAACAAGGGATACAGCCCCACTCCATAAAGGTGGCAGCAAAGCAGTAGCTAAGAATTATAGACCAATAGCTTTAACGTCCCATATCATAAAAATCTTTGAAAGGGTTCTAAGAAGTAGGATGGCAAACCACCTGGACTCCCAAAAATTGCACAACCCAGGGCAACATGGTTTCAGAGCAGGTCGCTCCTGCCTCTCGCAACTGCTAGACCACTATGATATGGTCTTAGATGCTCTGGAAAACAAGAATGCAGATGTAGTATACACAGATTTTACAAAAGCCTTTGTCAAGTGCGATCATGGTGTAATAACACACAAAATGCATGCAAAAGGGATAACTGGCAAAGTAGGCAGATGGATCTTCAACTTCCTAACCAATCGAACACAAAGAGTAGTGTTAACCAGAGTTAAATCGGATGCTTCCATAGTGAAGAGCTCTGTCCCACAAGGTCCAATACTCGCACCTATCCTGTTCCTCATTCTCATATCAGACATAAACAGAGATGTAAACCACAGCACTGTATCATCCTTTGCAGATGATACTAGGATCTGCATGAGAGTGTCATCCATTGAGGACACGGCAAATCTCCAAGAAGATATAAACCAAGTTTTCCAATGGGCGACAGAGAACAATATGATGTTCAATGAAGACAAATTCCAACTACTCCGTTATGGAAAACTGGGGGAAATAATAGCTAGGACTGAGTATATTACAAACTCCAATCACACAATAGAGCGGAAAAGTAATGTGAAGGACCTGGGTGTGGTAATGTCCGAAGACCTCACCTTCAAGGACCACAACAATGCAACTATTACATCTGCGAGGAAACTGATAGGATGGATAATGAGAACATTCAAGACAAGAGATGCCAAGCCAATGATGATCCTTTTTAAATCACTTGTTCTCTCTAGGCTAGAATACTGCTGTACATTAACATCTCCATTCAAGGCAGGTGAAATTGCAGATCTAGAGAATGTACAGAGAACCTTTACTGCACGTATAAGTTCCATCAAACACCTTAACTACTGGAACGCCTGGAAGCAATAGACTTATATTCACTGGAGCGCAAGGCGAGAGAGATATATCATAATCTACACCTGGAAGATTCTTGAGGGACTGGTCCCTAATATGCACACATAAATCACTCCATACGAAAGCAAAAGACTTGGCAGACGGTGCAACGTACCCCCAGTGAAAAGTAGGGGCTCCACTGGTACACTAAGAGAAAACACAATAAGTGTCCGGGGCCCAAGACTGTTCAACAGCCTCCCACCAGCCATGAGGGGCATTACCAGTAGACCTCTGGTTGCCTTCAAGAGGAAGCTGGACAGATACCTAGAGTCAGTGCCAGATCAGCCGGGCTGTTTTTCTTACGTTGGACTACGTGCAGCCAGCAGTAACAGCCTCGTTGATCAGGCCCTAATCCAACGGGAGGCCTGGTCATAGACCGGGCCGCGGGGACGTCGATCCCCGGAATGCCCTCCAGGTAGACTCCAGGTAATAATATCACTGGATTTGTTTTTAAGTCTACAAGGCAAGTGATACAACTAACAATTCTGACAAGCAAATACTACACACAACTAGCAGCTTTGCAAGGCAGGTGCTATACGTAACTAGCAGCCCTACAAGACACGTGCTATACACAACTAGTAGCCCTGCAAGGCAGGTGTTATACCCAACTAGCAGCCCTGCAAGGCAGGTGCTATACGCAACTAGCAGCCCTGCAAGGCAGATGCTATACATAACTGACATTTGTGGAAGGTTTGGTGATATTAACAAGACGTGGAGAAAGACACGCAAATAAAGTATGACATTTGTTAAAGGAAGCATTTCGCCATGAGTAGTATCTTCTGTTCTAACACAGTAGTGAACATGTATATAGTGAGATGGGATCATGTGCAATCATAAATACATGGTTTAAGAAGATGGAACATGTTTGGGGAATTGAGGAGTAGGTACACGGTCGTGTACCTACATACACCTTCACCTATTTAAATTAATGGTTATGTCAACATAAAATACAATAGAGTTGTTGATTTTTACCATAGAGGAAGCAAAAATCATAGCTGATTGGGATAAATTTCATAACGAACGGCTAATAAATATCCATTAGAACAGAAATTGAACGTATGAAAAAAATCGGAAAATGAGTAGGTAAACGCCGTATACCCTCATACTCCTCATCCCATTTCCATCCCTGGTTAGGTGAAACAGGGTAAGGAAGCGAGAGGACTGTGAACATTTGTGGTGTCATGTGATGAGTGTCCAGGTTGGGCGATAACCTGTTTCCCAAATATTTGGTGACAATGAAGCTGCCCAACTTTTGTGGGATGGTGTTCGACATGGCCATTAAGGAGGTTTCCCATGAATTTTCATCTATTCAAGTCATTTTCGAGGATAATTACCTTAACATCTCTCCACTTAATGAGGTGAGATTGGTTGTTTTTTGTGTTGGATCCTCCTTTGTATTACTTACCTTCCCTCTTCTTCTCTTTAAGTTCTTCCTCATGACTACAATCTTTCTTATGTTTCTAAAGAACTAAAAGGGACAATACCGTGACTGGAACTTTTTTGTGTTAGTGTGACTTGTAAATGATCCAAGTCGGACGAAACGTCATTGTAAGCTTCTCTCTCCTGTGTTCGGGATATTTGTGTCATGTTTATAAATTCTCCCTGTGTAAGTTATGTGTACTCATCTTCGCGGTTCTGAGGGATAGAAATCCTTTATAAAAGCTCTTGTAAAACATATAACAACACCTATTTTGTTTCTGCCATCACTGTGGGAATAAGTGTAAAAAATTTTGGGGGTGGAGGGTCAGACAATGGTCTGACCTCCACCCCCAAGCTCTATCTTTGTTGTGTCTGTGTCGTTCTTGCTGTAGACCCCGACGTAGAATTCACTGCCTCCTCCCTGTCCGAATTTTTACTCATAGGGACCCTCGTCAAAATTAGTGTGATGAGGTGTTTGTGAAACGCTTTTGATCCAAGAAATTGCAGCTATTCCCCGTGTCCTAGGATTAAATCTAATTACCTCCAATTCCAAAGATACTGCATGACTTCCTTGCGAATTTAGCACTTCTTCGTAGTTTAATATATACTGGGATAACACTAGCTCTTTGTTAGTTATGTGGATGTTGCCCTGGTTTCGAGTAACTGAGTTAAGGATCTATTATGAACAGAGGTAATAAATGGCCTGTGAGACCTGGTCGTAATCGGAATTGGAGCAAACTCAGCAGTAGACTATAATGTATATTTGCCTTCACCCACTATATACAGGTATGTACACTATGTACAATATGTACAGATATAATAATAAGGGTATACTACGGTGACAGATGGCAAAGCAGAAGCCAGAGTGCACCGTACTCAACCAGCAGGTAGGCAAGTCTGCCAATGCTTACATAAGAACATAAGAACATAAGAAAGAAGGAACACTGCAGCAGGCCTACTGGCCCATGCCAGTAGGTGAACCACATTGCTTCAGCTTTGGCGGGCTTGCCTGTGATTGGTTAATGAACCAAGGTACTGATTTATCGACAGGTACCCTGTCGATCATTAAACCCTTAGCACCCGGTTCACTGGTTGGGAGGCAGCCTATATGGGAGTGTGACATACACCAAATAAATTGTAACATACTCTTTGCATGCCACAGGATCTTTGCCATGGAATCACTCTGGTTCTGCTCCTTCTATAAGTGCTCATGTAGGTATGTTGTCAACTCAGATTGTTTTATATCCAGCTCTATTAGAAGCTTCTTCACTTCGTTTTGTGTTATTGATGTCTTCTCGTTCCCGCTGGTCTGGCCTCGCTCCCACTGTTCTCAAGTATCTTTTTTGTTCTCCTTTGAAAATTTATCTGAATGTTTAAATTTCTTCCCATACTTCTCTCTTAACCTTAATAAGTGTCCTTTTCATTTCTTACTGATCGCTTGATCCTTCAGTCATCTTCCATCTCATGTGGTCTTGAAAATGCCTTGGTTCCGTTTTAGCTTGGAAGGCAAGGTACGGGTTCCAGTTCTTCCAGTTAAATTAACGTGGTAAAACTCTGTAAATCTCAAGAATTTTGTTTTGGTTCTTCTCTGATTTTTGTTTCAATGTGTTCTCATGATACCCGTATTGGTAAGGATAAAAGGGATGGGTACAAAGGTGGTGTGTGTTCTTGTCAAACTCGTACTGTATGTGTGTGTGTGTGTCAGTCATCATTCTCCTGATGTTTGCGGGAAAGAAGATTGTCGGTATTATCTTCGGTGCTCCAGCTGTTATTATTTTTGCTACATAACTTTCGAAGTCACTGGTACACAGGTTCCTTAACTCCTCAGATCCCAGGGGTTTATGACCATCACTGTCATCCCTCCTCCTCCCAAACTTGCTATTTGTTTGGTACATCTCTGGAAATATTGTATTTGAACGTATTGAACGTATGTACGTATGTTCGAGTGTGTGTGTATGTACTCAATTGTGGTTGCACGGATCGAGTGCTGATTGCTACTAGGATAACTCTCTCCTTGTTGCATGAGCCGTATCATACTTATTCTTATAACTAATAACTATGTATGGATCCCGCCTCTACCACTTCGCTGTTTAGGTCATTCCACGCCCTGATCACTCTAAGGCTAAAGAAATGTTTCCTAATATCCCTGTGACTCACCTACGTTTTCAACTTCCAGCTCTGCCCTCACGTACCTGAGACTCACCTGTCAAACAGACCCGCCCTATCCGCCGCATCAGTTCCTTTCATTATCTTGTACTTTGTAATCACGTCACCCTGGTTCATCTGTCCTCCAGTGCCGTGAGGTTTAGCTCATCTAGCCTTTCCTCGTAGTTCTTTTCCCCCTCAGCTCTGGGACTAGTTCCGTTGCAAACCATCGCATTTTTTTCCAGCTTCTTAACATGCTTTACCAGATGCGGGTTCCATAGAGGAGAGGCTCACCTCAAGGTGTTCCTGACGTATACCGTTTATAAGGTAGTGAATGAATATGTTTAGCAGCCGCCCATCATACATAATAGGAATTACCAATAGAGTCCTGGGTGCATTCAAGAGTGTCCCGTAGCTCGATTGTTAGCGCACTCAGGTCAAACACTGAGGTCCGTGGTTCTATCCCCGGTACGGATGGAAACATTAGCACGTGTTTCCTTAAAACACCTCCTATCTCTGTTCACCTATCAGTAAAATAGGTACCTGGGTGTTAGTCGACTAGTGTGGGTAGCATCCTAGGTACAAAATTTACCTAATTTGCTCGAAATGCTCTGCATAACAAGGTGCTTTCTCTATTGTAGTATGTCATTAATGTCAGCTAGGTCTGTATACGTTGCACATGTACTTGTAGATATGAAGATTATTATTCTTAAGAGGAAACTGGATATATACCCAAAGTCAATGCCCGACCAGCCTGGCTGTAGCTAGTACGTTGGATTGCGTGAGGCCAGCAGTAACATATTTGTTGATCAAGCCTTAATCCAGTAAGAAACTTGATCTGGGACCAGGCGACTGGGGCGTTGACCCTCGAAAAAATCCTTCAGGTATTGGGTACTTGTGGCAATATTATTATTCAGCTTACCTCGTTGTATGAAAAGGATTCACAGCGTCAGCCTCACCTGCCAGCAGGGGACTGATCACTCATCAGTGCACAAGTATTCACCTGGTACACCTTACCTACCCTACCAAAAAAAAAAAATGGCAATTCTGCTGAAGACCTATTCCAGCACTGCTATGCTACCATAAAGAGAATTCTTGCTACACTGCCAAGGGACACTCCTAGTAATATGTCGCTCTTATCCGTAAAGTCACTGTTCTAGATAATGGCTAAACCTGCCGCCTTGAATTCCTGCCTGCTAGTAGATGATCTTACAACATATATACTGCAACTAACAAACGGGAAACAATATATATATATATATATATATATATATATATATATATATATATATATATATATATATATATATATATATATATATATATATATAATGTGCCGAATAGGTAAAACTTGCTATTTTGGCTTAAATATCAACGCTCTTCTTGCCGAATAAGGCAAGCGAAAATTTGTGTTTGCAATAATTTCGCAAAAATCATTCTGAACCTAAGGAAAAAATATATTTCATTGTGTTTGTTTATTATTAAATTAGTGTAAACTTATCTAAAATATATTTAGTTGAATTAGGCTAAATTAAATTGTACTTGTTATAATAAGGTTAGGTAAGTTTTGTTAGGTTCTTTTGGTACAAAACTATAATTTTTGTCATTAACATAAATGAAAAAAAGTCTTTAAACGTATAAGAGAAAATTTTAGGAAGGACTTAATTTTAAATGAGTTCTTGCTAATTGACCAGTTTTACCTATTCGGCACGACAAATATATATTGATTCGAGATGCACTTGGTGTCTCAGCACCTAGCCAGTGGTGAAGGGAGCAATGTGCCTTACCATGGACACTGAACACAATTGTTCATGCACAGCTTTCAAGATGCTCTTATTGAACCATTGAGCATACATACATCACGCATAACATAGAATAGAATCAGCTATGCTAGATCCTTTTGACCAAAATAATCAAGGCTGTGTTGTTTTCTCCAATTTGTGTTTGCTGTTTCCCATCACGACAAGGTGAGCCATGCCCAGGAGTCGAACCCTTGCCACAACCTCCCCGCTGTTTTGGTTACAGCCAGAGAGGAGGGGACATCAAAGTCAAGTTGGAGCGAGGCTCCCCTCTGAGTTCTGTTTGTTCTCTTTGTTTTTCTTCTATTTGGTTCACTCTTGTTTTTCCATATTCTCTATTTTTTGGCATTACCTTGGTGTGTATGTGAGGTGCTCCCGGGGAGCGCCGCTCCTAGGGATCTGCGCCCTCTGCTACTCCCGGGGATCTGCGCCTTCGCCACTCGCAGGGATCTGCATACCTGCCGCTTCCTGGGATCGGTACCCTTGCTGCTCCTAGCTATCTGCGCCTCCGCCACTCCTGGGGATCTGAGTCCCCGCGGTACCCATCC
Source organism: Cherax destructor (assembly GCA_009830355.1). Lineage (NCBI taxonomy): Eukaryota > Metazoa > Arthropoda > Malacostraca > Decapoda > Parastacidae > Cherax > Cherax destructor. The sequence continues at coordinate 348,972 of WNWK01000341.1, read as the reverse complement.
CTGACAAGGCCTCTCTGCTGATCGTTATTGACTGTTCCTTTTGTATTTGCATATTATTGACCTTCTCTCCCATTCCCTTCACGTTTCTTTCATTATTTACCTTTGCATTGTCTGTTATGCACAGGTAGTGGGGAGTGTCCAGGTGTGCCACTGTCATCAGGCAGTGGGAAGTGCCCAGGTGTATCACCTGACAACAGGTAATGGGGAGTGCACGTGAAGGAGACAAAGAAAAGGAGCTGGATGTGGAATGACAGGCAAAAAAAAGGGGGGAATTATTGATGCAAATGAGGTAAGGCAAGGAGGTGAGGCAAGGAGGTAAGGCAAGGAGGTGAGGCAAGGAGGTGAGGCAAGGAGGTGAGGCAAGGAGGTGGGGCAAGAAGGTGGAGCAAGGAGGTGAGGCATGGATGGTGATTCAGACAAATCTACCTTTGATGGATCATTCATTCATGGATCATTCAATGGCCTAAATCTAGTGATCGAAGACAGAGTCCACCACAGCAAGGTTAGTGATGCCTTTCCACTAAGGTGATCTGGAAAACAGTAACAGTGTCACGGAGGTTCTAATTTTGCTACTCCTACGAGAAAGGGAATAGTATTTCCATGAGTTACAAGAAACCAGGACCAACTGAGACGACCAGGGTATACGAAGTCCCTTAAAAACTGTGGTATGGTATACATAGATAAGATAGGTCATAGTCTAGAGAGACATGCAGTAGAATATAAGGTGTCTGTAAGATATGTAAAGGAGAACAACTCTCTGTTTCAACATGTAAAAGTTTGAGCCATGTCATCAACTGAGAGTCAACACCATTCATAAAGAAACATATTCCTACAAATACAAAACTTCTGAAGCGGATTTAAGTGACACCACCCAAACTTCAATAACCAAAGCACGCTGCAAACTAGATACGATTTCAAAATTTAAGTTGAAAAAACATTCTGGCGCCATATGATTAATTCCCGAGACCAATCATTATTTCACCAATTCCTAGAGGTGTTTCCGCTTCTTCATGTGTGACCTTCATGTGTCTGTTTCTTCATGTGTGACCTTCATGTGTCTCAGTTTCATGTGTGACCTTCATGTTTCTCCGCTTCTTCATGTGTGACCTTCATGTGTCTCAGTTTCTTCATGTGTGACCTTCATGTGTCTCAGTTTCTTCATGTGTGACCTTCATGTGTCTCAATTTCTTCATGTGTGACCTTCATGTGTCTCAGTTTCTCCATGTGTGACCTTCATGTGTCTCAGTTTCTTCATGTGTGACCTTCATGTGTCTCAGTTTCTTCATGTGTGACCTTCATGTGTCTCCGCTTCTTCATGTGTGACCTTCATGTGTCTCAGTTTCTTCATGTGTGACCTTCCTGTGTCTCAGTTTCTTCATGTGTGACCTTCCTGTGTCTCAGTTTCTTCATGTGTGACCTTCATGTGTCTCAGTTTCTTCATGTGTGACCTTCATGTGTCTCAGTTTCTTCATGTGTGACCTTCATTTAGTATAAAATATGTTTCATTCTCATTTTCGTGTATCTGGTGAAGTGAGCTTCACTTGGAGGTTGAGATATACACAGAGCTTATCATGGTTTTTGCCTCCATGTATATATAGAGGTTTTGTGTGCAAGGGGCTTGGACATGCAGCAGGCATGTGTGAGCGTGTTAGATATGAGTGGATGGAGACGAATGATTTCTGGGACCTGACGAGCTGTTGGAGTGTGAGCAGGCTAATATATTGTGAAGGGATTCAGGGAATCCGGTTAGCTGGACTTGAGTCCTGGAGGTGGGAAATACAATGCCTGCAGTTTAAAGGAGGGGTTTGGGATATTGGCTGTTTGGAGGGACATCTAAGCTGTTATATCCGGGCGCCTCTGCAAAAACAGTGATATTGTGTGACTGATGGTAAAAGTGTTTTTTTTTTTTTTGATCACCCTGCCTCGGTTGGAGAAGGGTAAAACAGGTCAATTAGCAAGAACTCATTTAAAATCAAGTCCTTTCTAAAATTTTCTCTTATACGTTTAAAGATATATATTTTTTCATTTATGTTAATGTAAAAATTAATAATTTTGTACCAAAAGAGCCTTATAAAACTTACTTAACCTTATTATAACAAGAGCAATTTAATTTAGCCTAACCCAACTAAATATATTTTAGATAAGTTTACAATAATTTAATAATAAACAAACACAATGAAATATACTTTTTTTGTTAGGATCAGAATAATTTTTGCGAAATTATTGCATACACAAATTTTCGCTTGCCTTATTCAGCAAGAAGAGCGTTGCTATTTAAGCCAAAATTGCAAGTTTTACCTATTCGGCAGATATATATATATATATATATATATATATATATATATATATATATATATATATATATATATATATATATATATAATGTACATTCATGATTATATTTTACATATTATGGAAATAGTTTTGCTATAAGCGTGCATACCATTTGAGACTGACATATAGACTGTATCACTTGTTGCTAATTTCGGTTCATGGGCTTAATTTGCATATAGAATGAGGGAGTTAGATTCTACTGTGTGTGTGTTTGTGTGTGTGTTTGTGTGTGTGTGTGTGTGTTTGTGTAAGGTTTAAGGTGTGTGGTGTAAGGTGTGTGGTGTAAGGTGTGTGGTGTAAGGTGTGTGGTGTAAGGTGTGTGGTGTAAGGTGTGTGGTGTAAGGTGTGTGGTGTAAGGTGTGTAGTGTGGGGTACTCGTGTAGTTGTCTTTACATAGTTTTGTTGCGTGGTTGGCTCTCTCTCTCTACGACGTACGATCCATTTTGTGGTCCCCCTCTTTGTCCATTAACCTTACTTGGAATCTCCTTATTTTCCCACCCTCACCTCATTTTGCCCTTAATCACCATCACCCCATCTTCCACTTCTTCACCCCATCTTCCACATCTTCACCCCATCTTCCACATCTTCACCCCATCTTCCACTTCTTCACCCCATCTTCCACATCTTCACCCCATCTTCCACTTCTTCACCCCATCTTCCACTTCTTCACCCCATCTTCCACTTCGTCACCCCATTTTCGACCTCCTCATCATTAATCTTTCCTCATTCCCACTATCACCTTATTTTCCACTTCCTCACTATCACAAAATCATCCACTTTCTTCCCATTATTACATCCTTCACTCAACATTACCCCATCTTCCACTTCCTCACCGTCACCTCATCTTCCCCTTTCTCCCCATCATCCCACCTTACGAGACCATCATTACCGAGTCTACATCACTGAATTCACTGGACTCAAATGATGAGTAACAACATGTTCACTGGTGAAGCCAGGTACTGACTTTAGTAAAATTAGATAAAAGGAAATTAATGTACAGTTCTCATAGATTCTGTCACACTGAATCACTCCTGCATGAGCAATTTGATAAATTAACCGAAGTACTTTGAACGAAATTGTAGAATAAATCCAGTGTACATCTGGAGGGAGGTAGATAATGAATCTGATTGTAATATGTACACTAAGAAGACTGAGTAGATCTGTAAGTGATTATGATAACGTGAACTTAGATGTGGATAAATGGTTCAGAGAACCGACAAGTTTATTAATTAGACTCATGTATAACACTTGCGTATCTTTATTGTGGAAACGTTTCGCCCCACAGTGACTTCATCAGTCCAATACAAAGAAGAATAATGAAGATCAGAAGAAAATTTTGGTAGTCTTGTCAAGATTGATGAACTGATTTCAACGACTCCAGGCTGAGGGATTGATTACCTCAGTCTCCTTTTGATCTTCACAATTCTTCTTCGTATTGGACTTATGAAGCCACTATGTGGCGAAACGCTTCCGCAACAAAGATACCCAAGTGTTATCCAGTTGCCCATGTGTCTAATTTATCAATAAAAACGCAGATAAACATATTTACGAAGCCTAGGCTGGTTTACCAGTTCTGTTGACAGTTTGGATTACACAGATGATCAAACTAAATGCAAAGTATGTGGTCAGAACTATGTTTACTCTCCAGAACACTGCTTAATTGTCCATTCATTGAGGAATATAGAAATAATCAGCATCATAACCTATGAAATATGTGAAGTTTTTTTAATGACAAGCTAATGTTATTAAATATACTAATTTTTAATCACTGGAAGTAGGTTGGTTAACTGCTTTTTTCTAAGTAATGAACATAAAATTCCAGGAGATGTGACATAGTGCGTACATTTACATACAGGTGTACTCCTCTAGCTCTTCGTAGAGAATTAGCTGCCGATTCGGCGGCTAATTCTAAGAAATTTAAAATTCCAATACCTACTCAAAGGTAACCTTGTACCTATTTTTTCAACACACTGACCGTCTCCCATCTAAGTAGGAGACCACCTTTCAAAAAAAAAAAAAAAATCACCATTCATTCAATTGCTTCTTTCACCCCCTAACACCCCCCACCCCCCCAAAAAAAAAAAAAACAGTGCTGGCATCACAGTTCAAATGCGCCTCCGAACTACAGCATCTCCATTACAGCGCAGGTACACTGCTGTCCACCTCCAGGACTCAGGTCCAGCAGACCGGTTTCCTTGATTCCGATCATAACTGTTACCTTGCTTACACTCAGCAGCCCGTCCAGTCATAAAGTTAATGTTAAGTCATAATGTTGATGATAATTAAAATAATCCATAACCCCTTCCCGTTCTATGTACTTTCTTTTTCTTCACTCCCTCTTCTCTTTTCTTTCCTCTTCACCCCTCCCCTTAACTTCCAACTTTATTTCCCCTTCTCTCCTCTCTTGCTGAGGAGGGAAGGAGAGGATAGTAAACCATTTCTATTTGGTCTTGTACTGACACACAAATTTAAGAACATCGGATAATGAGAATCATCTTAGGATGATTATAAATAAAACTTTATCACCAGATCACATACATGCTATGGTTAGATACACGTACACCCCATTAGCATATTTTACGATGGTCTTAAGCTATATGGATGAACGAATGTTGAATATATTGCTTACAAGGCATGTTAAAATCCTTGGAAGGTAAACTTGCTTCAAGAAGATAATAAGATACAACAGAGTATGCCTGAAGTAAGACTCGCTGGAGAAGGACAAGAAGACCCGATTGCGAAAGTGTGAAAATTAGGAGGTGTGGAGTTACTAAAAGTATTAGACAGAGGGTTGAAGAGGGGCTGTTGAGGTGGTTTGGTCATTTAGAGAGAATGGAACAAAGTAGAATGACTTGGAGAGAGTATAAATCTGATGGGGAAGGAAGGCAGAGTAGGGGTTCGTCCCCGAAAAGGTTGGAGGGAGGGAGTAGAGGAGGTTTTGTGGGCGAGGGGCTTGGATTTCCAGCAAGCGTACGTGAGAGTGTTAGATAGGAGTGAATGGAGACGAATGGTTTTTGGGACCTGAGGAGCTGTTGGAGCGTGAGCAGGGTAATATTTTTTGAAGTTATTTAGGGAACCGGTTAGTCGGACTTGAGTCCTGGAAATGGGAAGTACAATGCCTGCACTTTAAAGGAGGGGTTTAGGATATTGGCAGTTTGGAGGAACGTCTAAACTGTCATATCTGAGCGCCTCTGCAAAGACAGTGATTTTATATATATATATGTCGTGCCGATTAGGTAAAACTTGCGATTTTGGCTTAAATAGCAACGCTCTTCTTGCCATATAACACAAGTGAAAATTTGTGTATGCAATAATTTCGCCAAAATCATTCTGAACATAACGAAAAAATATATTTCATTGTGTTTGTTTATTATTAAATTAATGTTAACGTATCTAAAATATATTTAGTTGGCTTAGGCTAAATTAAATTGCGCTTGTTGTAATAAGGTTAGGTAGGTTTTCAAAGTTTCTCTTGGTACAAAATTATAAATTCTTACATTAACATAAATGAAAAGAATATATCTTTAAACGTATAAGAGAAAATTTTAAAAAGGACTTAATTTTAAATGAGTTCTTGCTAATTGACCAGTTTTACCTAATCGGCACGACATATATATATATATATATATATATATATATATATATATATATATATATATATGTGTGTGTGTGTGTGTGTGTCGTGCCGAATAGGTAAAACTTGCAATTTTTGGCTTAAATAGCAACGCTCTTCTTGCCGTATGAGGCAAGCGAAAATTTATGTATGCAATAATTTCGCAAAAATCATTCTGAACCTAACGAAAAAAATATATTTCATTGTGTTTGTTTATCATTAAATTATTATAAACTTATCTAAAATATATTTAGTTGGATTAGGCTAAATTAAATTGCGCTTGTTATAATAAGGTTAGGTAAGTTTTCTAAGGTTCTTTTGGTACAAAATTACTAATTTTTGCATTAACATAAATGAAAAAAATATATATATCTTTAAACGTATAAGAGGAAATTTTAGAAAGGTTTTAATTCTAAATGAGTTTTTGCTAATTAACCAGTTTTACCTATTCGGCACGACAAAAAAAAAAATATATATATATATATATATATATATATATATATATATATATATATATATATATATATATTCTCTCTCCCCTTAACCTTCGCCCCTGGCACTCTGGTTATCACAGTGCCATCAGTGAGGGGTTGCAATGGCACTTTAGTTCGTCTCGTTATTCTCTGTCGCAACCCAGCATGACTGAGTAAACTATGTTGGTGCTAGTAGTTATGGTGATGGTGACTGTGGTGATGATGTTAGTGTTGGTGATGGTGATGTTAGTGTTGGTGACTGTGGTTATGATGACTGAAGTGATGGTGATTGTGGTGATGGTGATTGTGGTGATGGTGACTGTGGTGATGGTGATATTAGTGTTGGTGATGGTGATGTTAGTGTTGGTGACTATGGTTATGATGACTGAAGTGATGGTGATTGTGGTGATGGTGACTGTGGTGATGGTGATATTAGTGTTGGTGATGGTGATGGTCGTGAATCTGGATCATGCCTGTGATATACATATGACAGATTTCGAGAATCTTCCTGCTGGTGCAGACCGGTCTAAGGCCTGGCTTTTCTGGTGATTGCCTGGTCAACCATGCTGTTGCTAACGTATAACACACTTGAACAACATTTGAGTATATTGCAAAACTTTACGTCCGCTTGCAGGCTTCTTCCGTCGAATGTAATATAACACTGGAGACAGTAGAAGTAATTTTGAGGTGATCATTCCCTCAGCTTACCAAAGAGGAATAGGGAAGTTAGAATGGAGGAGGAGGAGAGGGAGATTTGGGAAGGAGGAAAAGTGGGAAGGTGGAGGAGAGGGAGAATTGGGAAGGAGGAGGATAGGGGAAGGTGAGAAAGAGTAGGAGATGGGAAGTTGAGAAAGAGGAGGAAATGGGAAGGTGGGAAACAGGAGGAAAGCGGAATTGGTGAGGAGAAATGATGAGGAGGATTAGCAGAAAGAATGAGGAGAGTCCAGGGGTAGAAAAGCGGATTAAGAAACTCTGTACATGTCTGTCATAAGGTAAGGAGATGAACACAAAGGAAGCCACAACCTGCAGGTAGGACAGTGAGAGTTCCCAGGTAACGTTTTCAGGTAATTACCAGAAGTGTGAGGTGAAGGAACTGACAGGTAAGAGGATGGCGGCGGCGCTGAGGGAAATTTAGATTTTGTCTGTATTTCAGTTTTATTCGGATAGATAATCAGTGATATTGATGAAGGAGCTGTGAATCGACCCCTTCTCTCTCTCTCTCTCTCTCTCTCTCTCTCTCTCTCTCTCTCTCTCTCTCTCTCTCTCTCTCTCTCTTTCTTTCTTTCTCTCTTTCTCTCTCATGTTTTCGGATTAAATGAAGAGCACAAATAGAAAGCACGAATGGAGAATGTAAATAAAAATCTGAAGATTTCGAGAAAGTAATGGAAATTGCGAGTGATTACGCTTAGATTAGAAATGCCAGCGAGACCAGGAAAATTTGTTTTGTTAAGAGTAAAAGCTTATTCAGAGGGAATACAAGGCCATTGCAATTTCTGTTTACAATGGCAGAAACAAGAAGTAGTACTGAGAAGAAAACCCAAGATGATTAAATTTCTTAACTTCTACACAGCCCATATCAGAGAGGATTGGATGGAAGATGAAGAAAGGCAGAATGGAAGGTACTGGAGAGGAGATGAAAGCAGAAGAGAATTTGAATAAAAAAGAGGTCACTTACCTCGAAGGGTGGGGGTTCAGCAAGGAAAAAAAAAAAGAGTTCAAAAAGCTAAAGATCCTGAAGTAAAATAAGAAGGCAGTATGCCATTAAACAGTGAGATACAGGAATATCAAAGAGTGGTTCTTGAAATGTAGATGGACTCACTAACAAAAGTGTAATCCTGAAAGAATGAGTAGGAGAAGAAACCCCTGAAATCATAGCTAATAGGAAGACTAAACTAGAAGAAATATAAATATTTCAACAAATATTCCAGATGGCAAGAAACAGGGAAAACTAAGAAGTAACAACAGATCAGAAGCCATTTGGGTATCTGAGGAACTTTAGACATGGACATGCGGGATTTCTAGAACTCTAGAGCAGGTGTTGCAATGTCCTGAGAGAAAGAGGTAATAGAGACAAAATATAACCACCAACAAACTAGAGGCAACATGAGTATAATCAGAACATCAGGGAATTCACGTATTGGAAACAGTGGCAGAGAAAGCTCGTAGAACTATTAGAACTAGAGGATTTAAATCTTAAGAAGATTGCTTGGGAAGATTAGAAGTATGGGGAGCAAAACCGGTAAAAATAAGTGAGAAATAGGAGCACAAGGTAACTGATAGAGGTTAAAGTCACAAATGAAAAGACATAAAGTGGCAAGGAAAAAAAAAGAAAAAAAGTATAGGGACAATTTGAAAAAAAAAATAAGAAATTTTATTAAAGGTGAAAACGTAATCGAAACTTTCCCCGGCTGCATACATAGAAAAATGACTGAGAAGAGAAGCAAGGGGGAGGAGGGTATGCATAGAAATAACATGCAAGAACGTGTGATGAACTCACTAGATGATTCAACAAGGCATACACAATAAAACGAGATATTCCTAAACTCAGGGAGTTCAGATCCCAACGGTGAGAGAAAAACAGTCAATGCAACAGAAGAAGTGGAGAAATATCTAAAAGACCTAAAATCAACTATAGGAATAGAGCATAACACCATAAATACTATAGGAAAGAAGACCTACCGACCACATAGCGAGAATCTCAACAAGTCCCTGGCGATGAAGTAACAGTCAAAAGTTTGGGAAAATGTTACTGCTCTGGAGTAGATTGTAAAGAAGTTCGTGGATCCTATAGCCAGTAGGCAGGAGAGGTTATTTGCCAGAAAAAATCGACTGGTATTCAATGGTTGGAAATCCTTTTTCACGACTATTCTGGAGCTTAATAATAGTTACCGATATTAAACAAGAAAGACAGGGCTGGGTAGAGCGAGTTTTCTTAGACTGCAAGCAATGTTTACAATGCTTTCCAACCACAGACTAATCCACAACTTGAAACAACAAGGAATTACTACGCTGGATCAGGGAGTCTGAGACACGTGACAGAGTGACGCTTTGGGAGATGGAGTGAAGTACTTTTTCTTTATCTTATTATTATTGTTATTATTCATGGAGAAACATTAAACCTGTACATACAGCGCCTGGAGAATGGGAGGTAATTAGAATTGATCCGAGGAAGAGCTCTTTGATCAAGAGCTCTTCACCAGCATCAAAGCTCTCCCTTTGAAGGCAGAGGAGGAATGTGCAACAGGTGGGGTCGTTCAAGGATTGGTACTGGGGCCACCGAGGTTCATGATTTATATTAATGACCTTCCTGAGGCGGGGATGGCGAACCTATGGCATGCGTACCTTAGGTGGCACGCGAAAAAAAAAACTTGTTGGCATGCGGTATGCACTGGAAAGAACGCATTTCTTGAAAAATCAACAACAACAAAAAAAATGCAGTCAAATGCTTTGAAGAAATTTGTTTCAGGTAATTCCAACTTAGTTGCTGCTGGTTTTGAGATTTCAGAGTTTATTGCTCAACCTGAAAAAAAAACCACTCAGTGATGGGTAGTATGTTAAAGAAACAAGGCTAGAATGTGCTCCTTTTCTTTTTTTTTTTTTTTGACTGCTTTCCAGAAAAGGGAAAAAATATTTAGCGCATTAAGGATAGAAAGTTAAATACGGAAACATACCAGAGCAGCTAAGCTATGATACTGGTTTATGTAAATTCGTTACTGTTTGCCTTGATGAAAGTACTGATGTTACATGAGCTAAGTTGGCCATTATTGCTCTGTTTTGTAAAACTGAAGAAGTGGTTAACTTGGTAACTTCACCTGAACATACCATATAGGCTGAAATACTAGTATAAGGGAGAGTAGTAAACGAGCTGTCTAATCAACAAGTTGAGCTTTCATAGTTTCCTGTAGCAGCTGATGTTGCACCTAGCATGAGTGGTACAGACGCAGGTGTTGTAAACGTGTTGCAAAATATGTTAGCAATCCACTGATAGGCTTTCATTTTATTGTACACGAGGAAGTTTTGTGTGAAAGCGCTAGTAGCTTCAAGAAATTTGAAGAAATTATGAAAATTATAACCAAGAGAATTCATTTTATTTCTCCGTGTTGTCTGGAAAAAAATGACAATTTCTGATTTAATTGTTCGAGGTGAATTCGCTTTACACAGGACTACTTATGTACAACAATGATTGTTGGCTTAGTCAAGTTTCTGTCCTTAAACGATTTGTTGAGTGTTTGGATGAAATATTGTTTTTGACAAAAGAAAAATGAAAAAACATTTTGTTTGATAACATAAAAGCCTTTCGAAATCAAACTGATCTTTTTTCAACGTGATATCATCAGTGTAGCTTTTAAATATTTCCCAAACCTAAAAAAAAAAAAGAAGATATGACTGGTCTTATTATTCGTGAGAAAACACGTATGTACAGCTTTCAGATGCAATTTTCGATAATTGATCAACTACTGAACAATTTGCTTAAAGATTTACTAAGTTTAGGTCATATGAAAAAATTAAAATTTATTAAATCTGCAGACAGTGCATTAGACAAATTGAATTTGGTAATATTGCAGTTGAATGATTTGGATAATTTTGAGATGCAATTAAGTGATTAACAAAGCAGCTCTATTTAAAGGCAGAAATTTATCGAATTAAAAGCTGAACTAGAAAATATTTAAAAGAGTGATATCACTTAAGAGCCTAAGCGGACAGTTTATTGTACACCCGATGTCCATCCTGTAGAATAGATGGTAGCGCAAGAGCATATTCATAAACAAGAGGCCTAGTTGTCTTATCTGTTGCAAGCAAATTTAGGATATTTGATTAATACGTCTGGTATCATATTTTCATTAATAAGATACTTTGATATATAACATAGGTTATTGTACTGACCGTCTCTAAATTCCTTAGTAAGTGGACTTAAGCACATAGTGCTAAAGAAAATGATTTAAGGCTGACTAAATTTGCATTTTGTTTATCATCTGTGTCTGCCAAAGTACCAGAGGTACTTGTATCCAAACCTAAGCCAGGTTACTACAATATCAGTCAGCCTGTTCACATTACAAGTTGCTCCTTAAATATACTTATCTACGTTCATGTTTGCCTGATGAGTGAAAGATCTACTCAGGCTTCTAATTGCATCCCTATAACATTCACTTTTATTATTTTTTCTGCTAATATTAATCCTAATGCTAGACACAGATATACCAAAGTTAAATTTTATATTTTCCTTCAGAGTACTCTCTTTGGTTAACTTATCATCTTTATCATGAAGGAGTAATTCAATGTGTGATGAAATCCATAAAAAAATGGATATTAATTCCCCTTTCTTTGATTTTCAAGTATTTATATCTGGTTTCTCAAGATACAGTTACTCAAAATATAGATAATGATTCTATATGATCGTCTTCAATGATGATATAGAAACTATAATATTCAGAGTCAAGCTCACTGCCATAAGTTTACTTTAGTGTCATTAGGATGGAACACAATTCAATTTGCAGTATACATACCCACTTGTTAATTTACATACCTAACTCTTACCTAGGTAGGTGGCAACAAGAGCAGATGCAGCCCTGCCAGTAGACTCCTACTTAGATCCATCAGAGTATATAATTTGTGATATAATATTATTAACAGTTAAGCATAAAGTTTCTTGAGTAGTTACCTTCGCAAGTGATTTAAAGAAGAGTGTCAGTGATGAACTGCTTGGGAGGGTTTTGCTGTATGTGATATTAAATGAAATGTAACTTCTGTGGTGCGGTGAAATGATCTTGTCTACAGCGATTCATTTTTGTAGTTATGAAACTCAATATAATTGCATGTTTTCACAACCCATATAGATTTTTTTGTCACTAGTTGAATTACTAGTTATCAATTAATTAATTAAAAAAAATTCATGGAGTTATTAGTTGCTTAAACAAACTTCTAAGAATGTTTTCAAGTATCTTATTCTCTTTCTCCCTAAAAGATTTATAAAATACCATTATAATAAAATAAATAAAATAATAATAATAATAATAATAATAATAATAATAATAATAATAAAATCTGCTTCTCAAAATTACCACTGGCATGAGAAGGAATTTCTCAGAAAATTATTGCTAATTTGGGAACGTGTTCTCGAGAAAGGTTGGCCATCCCTGCGCCCTGAGGGGATAGTCTGTGTCACTCTTTGCTAGTAACTTAAAACTAATGAGAAAGATAAAAATAAAAAAAAAACATACAGAGGACACGAAGAGGCTCCAGGGAAACCCAATGGGGCAGAAATTAGTAAGTAAATAAGTAAGTTTATTCAGCTAAAGGTATACATAAATACAGGTACATAAATTATCATACATAGCAGCATATGTGTAGATTACCTAGGATAACCCCAAAAAAAGTCAGACAAAGTGACGTTTAAGCCTAACAAATGCGTGTGTAAAACAAGCATCTAAGACTCATGCATAGAACAAACATCTAAGACACGTGTATAAAACAAACATCTAAGACTCATGCATAGGACAAACATCTAAGACACGTGTATAAAACAAACATCTAAGACTCATGCATAGGACAAACATCTAAGACACGTGTATAAAACAAACATCTAAGACACGTGCATAGAAAAACAGCTAAGACTCGTGCATAAGCATTTAGGACACTTGCATAGACATATTTAAGACACATGCATTCTCTATGCGCAACTAAAACACATATATGGACAAACATGCTAGACACATACATAATGCACATCTAAGACACATACATAGACACCACTGAGACACAGACACATCTCAGGCACATTCATAGGCATCTATGAAAAACATGCTTAGATATAGCCAAGACTCGTGTATAGACACATCTAAGAGACATACAGTAGAGACAAATACATAGACACATACATGAAAGAAAGTGACGGGGAATGAGGTGTGTTTGGGAGAGAGGGAGGGATGTGCAGGTGGGTAAAGGGGATGTGAAGGGAAGGGGCTATGGGAAGTTTGGAAGGGGTGAGGGACGCAGAAAAGGAGACACAGAGGAGGGAATCAGAAGAATATGGGAGGGGATTAGAGGGAAGAATGGGAGGGGTGAGAGGAGAATGGGAGATGAGGGGAGAATTGTAGGTGCTAAAAACAGTAGCAGTAGTCATAACGTGATGGTGATCCTGTTGACACTCCTCTCAACTTCCACATTAATAGCACCTGCCACACCCCTTACATTATCACCTCTGCCCTCTCCTCCTTTACCCTGTCTTTCCCTCCAGCTTCTCTCCTTTAATTGTCTGTCATTCAAATTTAAGATGAGAGGATGCTGATCCAGTGAACATTGTTCTGAAGATGTTCTGGTAATGTATCCATGAAACACCATGGATACATTACTAGAAACATCCCTCATGGATACATTACTAGAAACATCATCATGGATATATTGCTAGAAACATCATCTTGGATACATTACTATGAACTTCATCTTGGATACATTACTAGAAACATCATAGATACATTTATAGAAACATCATCATAGATACATTCCTAGAAACATCATCATGGATACATTACTAGAAAAATCATCATGGATACATCAGGGAACAACGTCATAGATACATTAACTAATGAGCAATATTATGGATACATTAACTAAGGAACAATGTTATGGATACATTAACTAAGGAACAATGTTATGGATACATTAACTAAGGAACAATATTATGGATACATTAACTAAGGAACAATGTTATGGATACATTAACTAAGGAACAATGTTATGGATACATTAACTAAGGAACAATGTTATGGATACATTAACTAAGGAACAATGTTATGGATACATTAACTAAGGAACAATGTTATGGATACATTAACTAAGGAACAATATTATGGATACATTAACTAAGGAACAATGTTATGGATACATTAACTAAGGAACAATGTTATGGATACATTAACTAATGAACAATGTTATGGATAAATTAACTAAGGAACAATATTATGGATACATTAACTTATTAACAATGTTATGGGTACATTAACTAAGGAACAATGTTATGGATACATTAACTTATTAACAATGTTATGGGTACATTAACTAAGGAACAATGTTATGGATACATTAACTAAGGAACAATGTTATGGATACATTAACTAAGGAACAATGTTATGGGTACATTAACTAAGGAACAATGTTATGGATACATTAACTAAGGAACAATGTTATGGATACATTAACTAAGGAACAATGTTATGGATACATTAACTAAGGAACAATATTATGGATAAATTGACTAAGGACCTAGGTAGTAGGTTGGTAGACAGCAACCGCCCAGAGAGGTACTACCATCCTGCCAAGTGAGTGTAAAACGAAAGCCTGTAATTGTTTTACATGATGGTAGGATTGCTGGTGTCTTTTTTCTGTCTCATAAACATGCAAGATTTCAGGTACGTCTTGCTACTTCTACTTACACTTAGGTCACACTACACATTCATGTACAATCATATATATACACACCCCTCTGGGTTTTCTTCTATTTTCTTACTAGTTCTTGTTCTTATTTCCTCTTATCTCCATGGGGAAGTGGAACAGAATTCTTCCTCCGTAAGCCATGCGTGTCGTAAGAGGCGCCTAAAATGCCTGGAGCAAGGGGCTAGTAACCCCTTCTCCTGAATAAATTACTAAATGTAAAAGGAGAAACTTTCGTTTTTCCTTTTGGGCCACCCTGCCTCGGTGGGAAACGGCTGACGTGTTGAAAGGAAAGGATTAACTAAGGAACAATATTATGGATAAATTGACTAAGGAACAATGTTATGGATACATTAACTAAGGAACAATGTTATGGATACATTAACTAAGGAACAATGTTATGGATACATTAACTAAGGAACAATATTATGGATACATTAACTAAGGAACAATGTTATGGATACATTAACTAAGGAACAATGTTATGGATACATTAACTAAGGAACAATGTTATGGATACATTAACTAAGGAACAATGTTATGGATACATTAACTAAGGAACAATGTTATGTATACATTAACTAAGGAACAATGTTATGGATACATTAACTAAGGAACAATGTTATGGATACATTAACTAAGGAACAATGTTATGGATACATTAACTAAGGAACAATATTATGGATAAATTGACTAAGGAACAATGTTATGGATACATTAACTAAGGAACAGTGTTATGGATACATTAACTAAGGAACAATGTTATGGATACATTAACTAAGGAACATTGTTATGGATACATTGACTAAGGAACAATGTTATGGATACATTAACTAAGGAACAATGTTATGGATACATTAACTAAGGAGCAATGTTATGGATACATTAACTAAGGAACAAGGTCATGGATTAAACTTTTAAATTTTGCCAACGAAGTAGCTAGTTTATTGTGCACCCCATATCCATATGGATACACAAAAGGCCTAGGAACTAGGCCCCAAAAGTGTTAACAGGAGTACATCTATATTTATATCTACAGTTCACTTATCTGTTACAAGCAAATTTAGGAAATTTGCTTAATATTCATACTTCAGAGTGCATGCTCTGTACTTCATACCTCCAGGACTCAAGTCCTGCCTGTCGGTTTCCCTGAATCCCTTCATAAATGTTACCTTGCTCACACTACAACTGCACGTCAGAGTCATAAAATCCATTTGTCTCCACTCACTCCTAACACGCTCACACACACTTGCTAGAAGTCTAAGCCCGTCGCACATAAAACCTCCTTTACTCCCTCCCTAAACCTCCTTTACCCCGACTCCTACCCCGCCTTCCTTCCACTACAGATTTATACGCTCTCCAAGCGTATTATACTGTTTACCTGGAGTTTACCTGGAGAGGGTTTCGGGGGTCAACGCCCCCGCGGCTCGGTCTGAGACCAGGCCTCATGGTGGATCAGGGTCTGATCAACCAGGCTCTTACTGCCGGCCACACGCAAACTGACGTACGAACCACAGCCCGGTTGGTCAGGTACTGACTTTAGGTGCCTGTCCAGTGCCTTCTTGAAGACAGCCATGGGTCTATTGGTAATCCCCCTAATGTATGCTGGGAGGCAGTTGAACAGTCTTGGGCCCCGGACACTTATGGTGTTGTCTCTCAGTGTACTCGTGGCGCCCCTGCTTTTCATCGGGGAAATGTTGCATCTCCTGCCAAGTCTTTTGCTTTCATAGGGAGAGATTTTCGTGTGCAAGTTTGGCCAATCCAGTGTTGCCCTGGGTTGTGTAATTGATGGGTATATAGGTGGTTGGCGATCTTCCTTCTTAGAACCCTCTCAAAGATTTTTATGATATGGGATGTTAGTGTTATCGGTCTGTAGTTCTTTGCAATTGCTTTACTACCACCCTTGTGGAGTGCGGCTATGTCTGTTGTTTTTAGTGAGTGTGGGATGACCCCTGTGGCCATGCTACCTCTCCATAGAATGCTGGAGGCACGCGACAGGGGCTTCTTGCAATTCTTGATGAACACGGAGTTCCATGAGTCTGGGCCAGGGGCAGAGTCCATAGGCATGTCATTTATTGCCTTTTCAAAGTCTTCTGGAGTTAGAATAATATCCGATATTTTGAGATGATCAAATTTTGCGTTTCGTTCATAAAGAATTTATTTGGATAGTCGACCCTTAGTCTGGACATCGGCTCACTGAACACTGAATCGTATTGGGACTTTAATATCTCACTCATTTCTTGGCTGTCATCTGTGTATGTCCCATCTCGCCTAAGCAGAGGCTCAATACTGGATGTTGTTTTTCTCTTAGATTTGGCATAAGTGAAGAAGTATTTTGTTTGTTTTTTCAATTTCCTTTATGGCTTTTAGTTCTTCCTGTGATTCTTGTCTCCTGTAAGATTCCTTCAGTTTAAGTTCGATATTTGCAATTTCATTGACCAGTTCCTCTCTACATATTTCAGATATATTGGCCCCTCTCAGCAGCTGTGACTCCTCGTCTTCGTCTGTATAGGGAGAGTTTGTCGCTTTCTAGTTTACAACTTCTCTTTCTTTTTCTTAATGGAATGTGTCTCGAGCAGATCTCAAGAACCACAGACAATTAGGCACATAGTGTTCAAGGTAGTGACCGTAAGGCTGACCACATTGCATTTGGTTTATCATCTGTGTCTGCCAAACTGGCAGAAATACTTGTATCTAAGCCATAGCCCGGCCACTACAACATCAGTCAGTCTGTTCACATTGCAAGTTTCTCAATAAACGTACTTTTCTACGTCATGTTATCATAGTGGGTTATAGATCTACGCAGGCTTCTAATTGCATTAATATAACATTCAGTTCATTATTTACTTCTCTCTTAATATTATTCCTAATGCTAGACTCAGATACACCAAAGTCATATTCTACATTATCCTTCAGTCATTATGTAGTCAAGAACCTTCAGAGATGATATAAAATCAGGGATGATTATAAAGTCAAGCTCAGTTTCCTAAGTTTACTGCCATTAGGATGGCTAACAATTCAGTTTGCAGTGTTAATTCTTATGCCTAACTCAACAAAGTTGTTATCGTTCTTAACTAAGGAGGTGGCAACAACAGCAGATGCAGCCCTGCCAGAAGACTCCTACTTAGATCCATCAGTGTATATAACTTGTGACAATTATTACTACCAGTTGAGCGAGAAATTTCTTCTTGCGCAGTTGCTTTTACAATTGATTTATGGAAGGTATTACTAGTAATGAGCGTCTTGGGAGGGACTTGCAGGTATTTGGCATTAAATGAACATATCTTCCATGAAGGGGTGAAATGCTCTTGTTGTCTACAGTGATATAGTTCGTATAAGTTATAAAACTTAATATAAATTCATATTTTAACAACACATTTAGATCTATATGTATTCTAGACATTTAGTAAGATTCATAGTGACTGTGTCTGGTTCATTTCTTTACATTCTAATATCAAGAGCAGTGCCAATCTCAATAATCCTATCACTGATACTTGAGACACGAAACTCCTTCCTAATATTAAGAACCTTGGTAGATTTGGGACAGCCAAGAATAATTCTGAGGGCTTCATTTTGCATTTACTCCAAGGGTCAAAGAGAATATTCCCTACCTAATATGAACATGGGAGCAGCATAATTAGTTAAGGATCAATATAGGCTATGTACATCATTCTCACTACTCTCATTTTAGCACCGTAGTTGGGGTTGTAAACAGCAACAGCTTTGAGACATTTAGCCTATATCTGCATTCACTTAACTGTGGTAAGGTGGATTTATTGAAGGGTACGTCTACATCAAGGTAACTAATATTTAACGTAGCTAATGTTTTAACCCTGCAAACAGATGGGTGGGGGATGTCGTTTGCTTGTCATTATCTTTGTTTTAAATGATGATATGATGAGGCTTAATCGATTACAAATTGATTGAACTTCGTTAAGAATGTTACTCATCTTTTTATGCCCTGTTGTATGGATCATCATGTCGTTAGCATACCTTATAGCTACATGTTTAGGTGAGGCAGGTAGAGCATTTAGGAGAACATTAATCAGAACATTAAATAGCATGGGACAAAGCTCCCTTCGGTGCACCTAGGGACATTTCTTGAAACTCGCTTCTAAAGCCTTC